>JAJHJA010000136.1:1800000-2073494 GCA_021202915.1 Heliconius himera | reverse complement strand
TAATGCCAAATGCATTTCTCTTTATAATATTTTATTTATAGCCTCACTCTATATCCCACACACAGTAGGGTAACCATGGAGAACTTGGGAACCTAATGTTAGCTAACTTCTTTCCCATTAAGATACTTCCGTTCCCAACTTGCCTATAATAATCATAATGATAAAAAACAATAACTTTTCATGAATGTCGAAAAACCCGTTCACGCTGAAATCAGAATCAATTTATCGTATAATTTCAATATGGCCAATGAATTATCCGATGTAAGCGAAAATTATGAGAGCTTAATTAAAGCCTTGTTTTAAAATATTTTTGTAGAAGTTTATTATATTGTGCATTGGCTTGTATAAAAATATTTTACACGGTCGAAGCCGACGTGGTGCAGTGGAAAAGAGGTCGATTGTAAACGATGATTGTGGGTTCGATTTTCAATCGAAGTAATCATTGTATTCAATGAATTTTTCGTGTAAATAATATGCCTTAAATGCCGTTATGCCTTTAAAGTTTAAAAACAGTCGCAATAAGCACAAAAAAAACAACACTTTTCTTCTAAAAAACGCAAAAAAATATATATTTCCTATCTACATTGTATATAATAATAATAATTTTTCCACAGAGCTTCCATCTAAGCCGATGATCTTTGACGAGTTTGGCAAAGAGATATCTGGCATCGCCGGCCCCTACAGCGAAGGGGGCAGTTTCAAACTTATTTGCTCTGTAAACGGCGGTGAGTACATGATTTGCCTTTTCCTCACCCTCTTTTTGTCTTCCAGAGGATCTGATAAATGTGTTTTAGTAAGAATTGTTCTTTTTAACGTAATATGTCAATCAGGTTGGGGCTCAATGGTTTTTGTTTTGTTTTTAATGGAATCAATTGTTTCTTTCTTAATTCTGATATAAATTACTTGGAAAGATATATTTGAAAGTTATAAGGGTTTTAGATGATGAAAAAAGGCATCGCATAACCTGCGATTCACATTTTTATATGCAAAGATGTGGGTTCGATTCCTACTCGAATAAAATATTTCATATTTTCATTTCCTTGCTTCGATAACGGAGTAAACCGCGGCGTTGAGTTTCACCACTCAATACGCAACGCCTCCAAAATACGGCAGAAAGTGAGAAACGGAAATGTCTTAATAGGAACGGAGTAACTTAACACTACGTTTCCTCTGCCTGCCTTGCTAGATGCTAGATAGAGCATGAAGCTTGACATTATTTGAGTATGATGACCCCATAATTATTTATACTTTCTAGCAATCCCTATGTAGGTACATGTATGATTTTCAATTTGTCCATAAATGTCCTAGAAACTAAGAGTATATCACTTGAGATTGTTTTTTAATAAATTACGTATATTCTAGGGTAAGGAAAAATTTAACCTGCAACGAAACGTTAGTAGTTGCGTAAAGATATTAAAAACATTTTCTTTTATTATTTTCTGCATTCATATTTTTTTCATATTTCCAAAGGCAACCCAACTCCCCGGGTACAATGGTTGCAAGGCGACGCTGTACTCTCAACATTGTCTGCAAGCGAGCTCCAGCCAGCAGGTAGCAGCAGGTCGCTGACTCTTGCAGTAGCAAACGCTACGAGGGCCCACCTATCATCTGTATACACTTGTACGGCTGATAATACTATGCTATCTCCGCCTTTGAGAGCTTCGGTCCGAATTGATTTGTATTGTAAGTTATTTTGATTGGATAATAAGTATGTAATATATAGTACGGACGATGAGTTGTGGACGCCCTGAAGTTGGCTTAGCTTGTTATTTTTTCTTACTTTTTTTATTTTCCTTCGTATATATTCCAATATATTCCATAAAAATATTCCATAAAGTTGAGAAATAATCGCCTAATTTGGTCACAGTTCATCGAGCGTACTGCCCCTCATTTTTTCAGTTTCATGTTTTAGCATGGCAGATTAGGCAGAGATAGTGTCAAACACTCTGCTTTTCAGTATTCTATTTACCCGTATTCAAGAAATTGCTTTTTGAATGGGGAAAATCTACACCGCACTTTTTCTCACCAAGACGGTTACAAGAAAATAATTCATTACGTCGAGTGGGGTCGAATCCACAACTATTGCACTTACAATCTGTAGTAATCAATTATTCGTGTCAGAAAAGTTTTAAAAGCTTTTTAATAAGTAATGTATTCTTACATATTTTTGCGTTTTTATATAGGTTCTAATATTAAGACATTATGTATTATTAGACGGAAATGAACGCCTAATTTTGTCTTAATAGAACAGATTGAACCCACAACGCTAACAATCAAACGTTATTGCATTGACCCGCGATGGCCTAAAAAAATATTTTCAGAACTTGACTATAGTCCAGTACTAATATTAGTTTCTAATTTTATCTTCCAAATTATTTGTCGATTCCGACCACGTTCTAAGTACAGGACCTTTTTCTTCTATTGAACATGTGCAGGGTGGACCAAACAACGCTTTTATCGGGAGCTCATTTTTTACTTAAGAAAATAAGCCTTTTACACTTGTATTGGAAAAGATAATAAAAAGTAAGAGTTTTTTTTCAGCTTCACGCTGTATTGTAGAGGGGTAGGCAGAGGGAGCCGTGTTAAGTCACTTCCCTCTCCACCTTCCGCCGAATTCTGGAAGCACTGCGTGTTTAGTGGCGGAACGCAACGATGTGCTTTACCTCGATACCAGATAAATAAATAATAATTTATTGCTTCGAGTGGGAATCGAACCCACAAGCATCGCTTTACAGCCAAACGCTTGTGCCCCTGCATCACAACGGCCTCGACATACTAATACTCTCTTTTATATTGAAGAAAGTAAAGAATATCTTAAATCTTACGTGGTACTCTCGTAGTCATTTTCAGAGCTATGCAAGCAAAAAAACCTCTCGTAGCTATGTTAAAAAAAGTTTCCTCATATGCCAAGGTGACTTGGCATATGAGAAAACTATGAAATCATATGATCACCGAGACCAAATATTTGGTTACTTCAGAGCTATCGTGGCGTAATGGACATCTGACACGGTCGTTGTAGGTTCGAATTGTTTTATTTAAGACAAAGAGACATTGATTTTCATCACTCAACACGCAATATCTCGAATTCGGGCATAAAATAAAAATGTGAAACTCATATGAAAATTAATATATAACAACCTTTAAAGCTTTTAAAACTTTTTCTGACATAAATAATTGATTACTGCAGATTATTTCATAACAAAGCCTTAGTCTTTCTAATGAGAAAGCTTTTGGTGATTTATTAAAAGGGGATATGACCCGAAATCTGGTGAGAACGCATTAGGCCTTTAATGAATGTATATGGATCGAGAAAGGTGTTCCGTTCCGTAGTAAATGGGAATCCGTTGTTTTTGTCTAAACAAGGCAGTGTATAAATCAATATATTGAAACGTGATAAAATAGTTTTTGTATGTAAGATAATTATATAGGATATATGAGAATGGGTACCTTTTGTTTTTGTAAGATGAATAGCGTGTTTCGTAATATTTAATTAGTTCGGTGTCTTAGCGGGATAAAAAGTGTTGATAGAAGGGATAAGCTTTTAATTAAGGTCAATTTGGTTCTTTGGGAAGGGGAAAGAGTCAGTACTCTTACATAAACTAGTAGAAAAGTAAGGCATTCCGTTCTAGATTTTTTGCGTAACTTAAAGAACTAACTAACTAATATCTGTATAATAAAAATTATAGAGGCCGGTCGTGGCGCAGCGGCACGAGGTGTGACTGCAAAACCGACTGGTTGTGGGTTCGATCCCCACTCGAGGAGATGAAATATTTACTTAAATTTATATTTCCATTTCTACGCTCTGGTGTCGAGGTTAAGCGCGGCGTTGAGTTCTGCCACTCAACACGCAATGCCTCCAGAATTCGGCAGAAAGTGGGGAACGGAGTATCTTAACTCTAGGTTCCCTCTGCCTACCCTGCTGTGTGCGGGATACAGCGTGAAGCTAATTTATTTTTTTTATTTTATTTAAAAATTATATATGAAGCATGTAAAAGAAAAGAATTAAAGTAAGTTAGGTAAAGAAAGTATAGTATTAAGACACCGTTCGCTTTTATTATGCCTCAGCGTCCGACGACTGCAATTTATCTCACATATTGTAACTGTATTAAAACTTTTAACAAAGTTATAAAATACACAACAAACAAGCAGACAATAAATAGTGTCTGAACACTACATTCACTCAACTGATATATATAAAATTACGTTCAAAACATCCTTACGCGTCATTTTCCTCCTCCTCAGTTTCCATAGTAGACTTGTTTTACTTGGTTAAATTACGTAACAGCCGCTGCAGGTGCAACTTTTGAGCGAACGGCGAGAAAATTGCTATAGTACAAATGTTTGTTTCTAACGGTCTCTCAAGGAATAGAAATTCTTATGAAATACTAGCGAAATGTAGCGAAATTTTCATTTTTGTGGAATAAAAATGTTCTTACGTTTTGAATTTAATATAGTAATGATGTGATGTGGAATGTGTTTGGTGATGTTGACT
Source organism: Heliconius himera (assembly GCA_021202915.1). Lineage (NCBI taxonomy): Eukaryota > Metazoa > Arthropoda > Insecta > Lepidoptera > Nymphalidae > Heliconius > Heliconius himera. Next base: position 2,069,002 of record JAJHJA010000136.1, on the reverse strand, counting down.
TTGTTAATTATTTTTGATAATTTGTTAGTTTTTTTTCATTTTGCAGTAATGGGACAGTGTATAACTGTATGGTTGGTTGTGAGTTTGATTCCCAGTTGGGGAAAGATTATAATTAAATTATTTTCATACTGTTTTACAAAACGTATAAGAAATTGAACGGAATCCGGCTAGGATTTGATTGAACCGAGTCTCATCGAGTTTTAAGTTGTAGATTCAAATACCGCTACGTACATTTTTTTACATGTTTTTTTTAATAAATATAATTCCTAAGATAAAATAATTTTCATTTTCCCACTCTGTTAGACAAAGCGCAGCGTTAAGTTTCACTACGAACCTCAATGGCTCGAAATGTGTACGGTACGTGGGGAACGGTAATGTAGAATACAGTGTGAAACTAAAAAAAATACATTAATATTCTTATAAAGATTTATAAAAAGAATCTAAACTTAAATATTCCTTAGCATAAAAGTCTATTACGATAAGTTTTACTTTCAAAGATATAACTGAAGCAACCACATTTAACATACGAATGGAATAAAATCTTTCAGTTACGAAGTTCTTTTGAAGATTATGAAGCAATTTTATATTGATCTTCATTCTGAATATGTTTTGTAAATAGCCATAACTTTTGCGTTCCAACTTTATGAGATTACATGATATTTTATTATTATTTACTTTATGTGTTAAATTAACATAATGGTATATTAAAGGAATTTGGGTTTATTACCTTAATTTAAATATTTTTTGTTTGTATTAAGTGTAGTGTGGTATATACTATATTATTTAAAAAAAACAATTTCTTTTATAAAACGGAAGTTGTTAAGGCTGTCGTAAACGCGACGATTGTAGGTTCGATCCTCACTTGAGGAAATAATTATATTTAATTTATTTTCATTTCTCCGCGTCTGAAAGAGTTGCCGACATTAAGTGGCGGACGTTCACGCAATGTTTCGGAAATTTGGCTGAAAATGTGGAACGGAGTGCCTTAACACTAGGTTACCTCTTCCGACCTTGCTATGCGGGGAAAAAAGTGAAATTGAGTTGCGTTGTTGACGTTTTATTTCATTTTATCTCTTTCCCCTCTAATAAATGTGTTATCTCACGTTCCACTATCTAGTTTAAAGCGGAGAATTATTTCACCAATAAGGTCCAATAATGTTATAATTCTTCATCAAAACATAAAATAATACAAATAAGTATATTATATTATATATGAAAAAAATAATGTAATACACCGCAAATATACTCATATTTTTTAAGAAACACTCAATTTATTTCATATACTCACCAGAACAAAACATGCTTAAACAAAAATTAACACGAATGGTCCCTTATATGAACTTTATGATGACCCTAAAATTTCACAGATAAACCTTAATTAACATTTTGTTCCCAGTGAGGCCGTTATCAGTGGAGATCTTGTCAAGAGAACAACCGTTGTCAGTGGGTAGACAGGCGGAGCTGTGGTGCAAGTCGACTGGGGCGCGGCCACCAGCGACCATTACTTGGTGGCTGGGTGGGAAGCAGCTGAATTCTGTTACTAAACAACAGGTAACGTAGTTTAGGGTTCCTTAACTCAAAAAAACGGAACCTTTACGGGTTTACTTTGTTATTCATGTGTGTGAACGGAAGTGTAAGACACTTCGTCTCTATCAGGGAACGGAGTGTCTTAACATTAGCTTTCCAGGCTCCTTTGGCCTGTCCAGTGTACCGTGAAGCCAAAAAAAACACTAAAAATACAACGGTGGCATCGATTATTGAAATAATTGAATTCAATTGAAATAAAGAAACGAAAGATTAAAACTATGAAGATGCAAACCAACGATATACGTATAACATTGACAGATAGGTAATTAAAATAGTACAATACAAGATAGCAGAACTATTCACAATTACCGACCTCTTGAGGCATCTCTATTATACGCTCACTCTGTATAAGCCTATAGCAGCGTAGGCCGAGGGAACCTAGTGTTAAGATATTCCGTTCCCCACAATTTGCCGGATGAGACGGAACTCAACGCTGCGCTTTGCCTTGTTACCAGAGCGAGGAAATGAAAAAAATAATACACAATACATATGCTTGTGCCACTGTTCACAATAATAAATAACATAAAAATAAACAACAAAAATTTATAACAACCGACTCGGCAAAGTAGTTAGTAAATATAGCTCAATAATAAGCCATAATCTTGGACGTGGTAAACATTCATAATTTTAATTCAATATTACGCTTTAAATGTTGAATTTTTAATTTATAATTCTCACAATAATAATATTCAAATTAATAATAACACGATTCAGCCATTACATTTACAAACGTCACTTTGACTAAACGAAAAAAAAATTAAATCAGAAAGTTATATTATAATATTATGTTAAGTATATGTAAAGTCAATTGTGTCAAAACGTACACGAACGTTTTGTTATACTAAATTTACAAAAAGAATGAAGCTTGCAAAAGTATTATTCACCATTTGTCTTATTTTTCCAGGATATGTCCTGATTTTTTATACTGTTTGTGCTTTTTTTATAATTGACATTGTTGGTATTTGATTGATTTCGTTATGGTTTTGAGTTCGATTTTCACTCGAGGGAATGAAATATTTAATAGTTTTATTTCTCAGCTCTGGTGACTAGGCAAATGCGCGGCATGGACTTTGGACATTCAACACACAATGCCCCCAGAATACGGCGGAAAGTGGGAAACGGAAGTATCTGAATATGAACAAAATATCTTAACAATAGGTTTCCAGCTTTTCTCTATCTACTCTGCTATATGCTATATACATCGTGAAACTAAAAAAATATTAAAGTTTTTAAAATATTCTGGCACTTTAAAGTTCTGAAGCACACACACATGCTTGAAAGTATACATTCTTAAGTGTGGAATAACTTTTACTTTAAAATTATTAAAAGTACTTTAAAATCATCAACAATCAATCACCTTCACGCTGTATCCCGCACACAGTAGGGTAGGCAGAGGGAACCTAGTGTTAAGACACTCCGTTCCCCACTTTCTGCCGAATTTTGGAGGCATTGCGTGTTGAGTGGCAGAACTCAACGTCGCGCTTAGCCTCGGCACTAGAGCGAAGAAATGAAAATATAAATTTAATTAAATATTTCATCTCCTCGAGTGGGGATCGAACCCACAACCAGTCGATTTTACAGTGCCGCTGCGCCACGACTGTCCTCTAAAAGTACTTTAAAAAAAATTATATAATAGTATATATTATACTTAATTGCACATAAATAATAAAAAAAATACAAATAGTACAGAAAACGGATAAACAAAAACATGTATGCAAAGGCGGCCTTATTGCTTCTAGCAATCTCTTACAGGCTACCTTTGATAAAAACAAAGGACTTAAAATATAAAAGAGAGAAGTGGAATAACGTTACGTGTACACATAAAAAATTAAAAGATAATAAGCAAACATATCATATATATAAAATATATTTTTTTACATAAATACACATATTTATAAATAAATATTACATATCTATACTATTATATAAATTGGAAAGATTTATATGTGTGTATATTTGTAATGAATGAACATAGAAACAATTAAAGCAATTTTAAAAACTCTTTCGCCTATAGAATGCTACATTATCACTGAGTATATATTTATTTCTAGAAAAAAAAATTGCTAATTTAGGGATCCCTACTAAAATTTCAATAATATAAGCCAAGATGTAAAAAAGTAGCGATAAAATGTCTTTTATCACATGCGCTGCAAAAACTGTTAAAGATGGAACAAAAAAATGTTCTACAAAATCAAAGAACATATCAATCTACAAAATAAACTTGCGATACCGTATACCATCATACTATTGCAGTATTGATAATACAACCACTTTTACCTCTTTTTTAGCGCTTTTACCTCTACACCACTAAGTAAAGCGCTTGCTTCTAACCAGAGCGAAGAAATAAAAAAATATATTTAAATGAATATTTCATCTCTTCGAGTGGGGATCGAACCCACAACCAGTCGATTTTACAGTCACACTTTGTGCCCCTGCGCCATGACTGGCCTCAAATATGTGACTATGTTATATAAGTACATTACGATTATTTACGTTTCTCTATTTTCATCACTATTTCACTATTGCTACGATACAACTATGTCTTGTTATAACCTAATTTGTCTTGTTTTTCAACTCCAAATCCTAGTTTATGATTTTTTTTCTCAACTCTTGGGAAAGGTGACAAGCTACTTACATGCAACAAGTAAGGAAATGTTGAAAACACAGCTGTAGATCATTTGTCGTATTCACGAACTCAAATTTCTTCAAACTTAAAGTCGAATCAAATCTAATATAATATGAAAATTTTCATTATGATGTTCTAGAATTATGCGTAGTTGCGTGTTTTTTGTGATGATAATCATTTTAGAGTACTTTTGTACATTACGGTCTGTATGCATAATCCCTTCCTACATAGTTGGTACATGGTTAGAGATTTAAAATTAAAATAAGGCATAAGTAAACAAAATGCGATGCTTAATTCCTCAATGTTTTCTTTGTTTCAACTTTGAGAACTTTGAGCACACCTTTAGTAAAAGACGTCAAAGTTACAAACGAACCCATAAGCATCTCGTTCACAGTCACATCTTACGTCTAACTGTTTTAGACGCGATCCCACCGCACCACTGTGGCACGTTCACAATGGAAATTCTCAGGCAGAGTGATATGTCACTAGATCTAGTTGCCTAACTCGAAAAAAAGTTTGCTAGTTACCTAACTTGAAAAATAAGAAAGTTTCTCAAAATATATCGAAACACTTAAATTTATTTCTCATTAAGGCTAGTCGTGGCGCAGGGGAACAAGCGTGCGACTGTAAACGTGATAGGTTGTGGATTCGATTCTCACTCGGGGAAATTAAATATTTGACATATTTATTTAATCGCTTTGTAAACGAGGCATAGCGGGGCGTAGAGTTCCGCTACTCAACACGAAATGCCCCCAAAACTCGGCGGAAAATGGGGAATGCTAGTGTCTTAACACCAGGTTCACAGGTTCTCCTGCTGTGCACGATACAGCATGAAGTTGTTTTTAGACATTTTCTAAAAAAGGATTTTTGATAATAAGATTTAAAAAATATAAATAAAAAAATATATCAGTCATCTAATTATTTTTATAAGAACACAATAATATAACACCTACAACCAAACAAGAATTATTTAAAAGACATAGTGCTGTAACAGACAGATGAATGGACAGATGGTGTAAGCTTAAATAATAAAGTTCAGTTGGCTCTCTACAGATGCAAAACGCCACAAATAGCAATTGTAGTGCGTTTGTTTTACAATTTTGATTTAAAATACATAGATATAACAAATATTTTATATATTTTCCAAATCAAATATGATTTTTTTAAAGTTCACGCAACGGTGCAAGGAAATTAAAACAATTAATTCCCACCAGTGGGAACGATCGAACCCACGATCCTTAATTTTTCTAAAAACTCTACTAAACACATGAAACTGAAAAATCAAATACTTCAAAACCTTTCATATAAATCACCACATTCCATAATATTAAAATTCAACTTGAAAGAAATGGAAAAAAAGCGTAAAACTAAAAACCAAGCAGCGAGTATGTACCAAACACTCACGAACACACGCTAAATAAATTTACATGCGCAATATAAATAAGCAAATGATTTCACCTGAAAAGGTTCTTAAAACAGAGCGGCGTTTCTACGTATAGCAAACATTTGCTGAGTCAACATTTGTGAGCTGATGACTTATATTGCGTCTAAAAATGCACTGCGGGAATGGGAATGTCGATTTTATTATTTCTTAGGAAATACTTTGTGTCGTTTTGAAAAATTTGTTCTATTTTTGATGTGTTCTTGTTTAGACAAATGGTGGAACTCAACTCCACGCGTTGCCTTGTTACCAGAGTGGGGTAGTGACAGTTGACAGTGACATGTGGTCGATGCTTGTGGTTTTCGTTGGCTTTCGAAAATATTTACGTTTTTTCATTTTCACGTTTTTTGCCGCACATACTTGTAGCAGGGTAGACAGAGGAAATCTGGGTACCTAATGTTAAGACACTTCGTTCTCCACTTTTCACTGAATCTTCGAGGCATAACGTGGGGAATAGTGGACATCAATGCCGCAGTTTGGATTGTAACCAGAGCGAAAAAATAAATAATTAAATAATTACACCGAGTAGAAATCGAAGTTATTACTATTAGTATTTAAAAATATAAGTGAATTTAAAAATATTTTAATTTCACCCTCAACTTCAAATTATCTCTGAGTTTGTTAAACAGAGTCAAGGGCAGAATTAAATGGTTTTTCCCCAAGGTTGTCCGTACTAATGTATTAAAAAATACTGGCATCATTTAGTCACGTTAGTGACGACTATTTCGATAATTAAAATTTTGTATAAGCTGTTATTTTTTTGTAGCTTCTTAGTATGTTGAGCTCATCTTAGGTTCAGTAGAGGGAACCTAATGGTAACTCACTCTGTTCCCCAATTTTCCGCCGAATTTTTGAGACATGCGATGCGACATGTTACAAGTGCGAGGAAATGAAAATATTGAATATTTCATTCCCTTCAGTAAGAATCGAACCCACAATTGTCGCGTCTACAGCCACATGTTTGCCGTCATGGCATTGTGCCAATTATACCACGATAGCCTTTAAACTGTTGCTTGATCTTGATGATGAAGAAATCATTTTAACTTGTAAACAAACTTGGTTAAAACCAATATATTTCTTTAAAACAAAGAGAAATTTATAAATAAATTATTACATTTGTTTACAAACATTTGTTTGTAAACAACGAGTGATTTATAAATAAAAAAATATATTTTCAAAAATTTCCAACACTGAAAAAAAAATTCCAACCAAAAGCAACAGAAAACGTTCCAAAAATTTCAATTTCACCTACCGTTTCCTATTGAAATTTAACTAGTGAAATAGCCGTAGAGATTTTGTTGGCTACCTTTCACGCTTCAAAGATCCCGCTAAGCCCCGGCACCCGGTGCGGCGTTAACATCCTTTAATTAATCTAACCTAGTGTGTTAACGGATCACCCTTGGCTTAAATACTTAAGAAGGATTACACTTTATAAGTGGCTATCAGAATATATATTGTTTATAAAATTAAATTAACTATCGAAGAGGTTAGAGCTGGTGCTAATAGACTAAAGGTTGAAAATGTCGAAAAAATTGGTTGTGGGAATTCTCATATATGGGGAAGATGTTAGTCTCTTAATAGGTGTGTAGTGTCTTAACACTAGGTTCCCTCTGCCTACTCTGCTATGTTCAGGAAACAGCGTAAAGAATATAGAATATATATCCTCTGCCCAATAACATATGAGATAAAAATTGTAGCTGGAATATCTCTGGGTAACGGATTCAAAATTAATTTGTAAAATAGAATTACTATCGAAGGTGTGTTTTTACACGCAGTAGGCGAAAAAATGTCGATAAGTAACCGACGAACGCTAAACTAAAGCAAAGAAAGATTAATTTAATCTGAACGTGAATATTAGATAATTGGAGTGTGCTTAATATTGATAAAACAAGATGAACCTTAGTACTTTTAAAATTTAGGAACTTTTACAAATATTGATAAAGGCAATGTGAATACACATTTATTTTTATTTATTAAATTAGATTTAGAGATCAGTCGTGGAGCAGCGGCACAAAGTGTGACTGTAAAACCGACTGGTTGTAGGTTCGATCCCCACTCGAGGAGATGAAATATTTATTTATTATTTTCCATTTCTTCGCTCTGGTGTCGAGGCAAAACGCGGCGTTGAGTTCTGCCACTGAACACGCAATGCCTCCAGAACTCGGCAGAAAGTGGGGAACGGAGTATCTTAACACTAGGTTCCCTCTGCCTACCCTGCTGTGTGAAGCTGGTTTATTTATTAAATTTTAACAATGTATATAAAACTTTCTAAACGACAACTTTTTATTTGTGGTTACCGATAAAGAACAGAGTGTATAAAATGTCTAAAGTTTTTAGTACTAAAGCTTAAAGCTATTAGTACTAAATATGTCTAAAATCGGAAGAAGTAGGCTTGATTGCCAATTATATTAGTACAAAATTATGGTATTATTAAGTAAATATGTGCTCTATTATTAAAACTATAGAATAATTCTTCTATAAATCTAATATTTCAGGTATTATTGTAAATCTCCGAAGTGACCTACATAAGCTGATAAATTTAAGGATGAGCTGAAACGATGTTCCGTATTTTTGTCGACCGAATAAACCATAAATATATATTTCTATATTTTTCTAAAGCTAGCAACAACAAAAATTGGTATTTGTTTTTGAAAATGCATTTCATAAATTGCTGAATTTCTAATAAATATAAAAATCGTATCGTTTAGTCGTTATTTTTAAAAGGTTTTCTTAAATATTATTATCTTAAATATTATTTGACATAGCTATCTTAAATATCATTGAGGCCAGTTGTGGCGCAGCGACACGAGGTGTGACTGTAAAACCGACTGGTTGTGGGTTCGATCCCCACTCGAGGAAATGAAATATTTACATAAATTTATATTTCCATTTCTTCGCTCTGGTGTCGAGGTTAACCGCGGCGTTGAGTTCTACCACTCAACACGCAATGCCTCCAGAATTCTACTACTAGGTTTCCTCTGCCTACCCTGCTCTGTGCGAGATACAGCGTGAAGCTGATTTTATTTTTTTATCGGAGATGATGTGACAGTAAAATAAATTAGCTCTGACATACGTACAAACAGACATACTGACGTACATAATAAATATAGAGGTTTCCTTTATCCACTTGTCTATGGAACTCTTAAAAATATCTATTTTCATATCAATATGATATTGTAATAACACATTTATTATGTAATTATTATAATAGTTGCACATTTTCAAGCTCATAAATGAACTCGAAATAAATGTATTTTAAATTAATTTGAACATTACGTAATATTATATTCAACAAAAGTTGTTTCCTGCTATTTTGTGGTAACTCTGGTACGAAGAGATAAATGTATTTATAATTGTTCGGTTTCGGAATTGAAATTATCTTTTATAATAATTATATTGATATATACATACATCGTCTTAGTCTAATTGAGCGTGATAAGTGTAGGTTCAAATATTATTGGAAGAATATCTCTAAAATGTACCTTTCGTTACCTATTTAGAATGAAAGTAAATCTTTGTTACCTACTTAAGTAAATTATCGTTTCACACCATTTTAGCTTCACGCTATATCCCACACACAGCAGGGTAGGCAGAGGGAACCTAGTGCTAAGACTCTCTGTTCCCCACTTTCTGCTGAGTTCTGGAGGTATTGCACGTTGAGTGGCGGATCTTAACGCCGCGCTTTGCCTCGACGCCAGTGTAAAGAAATGAAAATGTAATTGTAAATAAATATTTCATTTCCTCGAGTGGGAATCGAACCCACAACCAGTCGATTTTACAGTCACACTTTGTGCCCCTGTGCCACGACTGGCCTCGCCTTACCCAATTTCGCTATATATTAATTAGTTAATCGTTTGTGTAAACGCTAATTTGAAAACAAAACATCACTTTCTTTGCACTTTGCAAAAAATGCAAGAAACTGAAAAAACAAAAAGTAAATTTTCAATAAAATCACGTTTAACTTTGTTATGACTTACATAACAAATCAACAACTCATACAAATACTCATAGAGATATTTTTAAAATAAAAATTTAATCGTAGCGGGACTCGAATTCGCACCTCTTGGAAAACATCTATGAATATATTTTGGCGATTCTTACTATTTACCTTTTCACAAAGGAATAGAACATTAAATACATATATATTTTTTAATATCGATAATATTAAACTTACATATGAATATTTCGCAGGATTTAGACGACAGAAACGAGACCCAATCGCTACTGGCGTGGACACCTCAGAAGGAGCACAACGAAAAAGTGCTCACGTGTAGAGCGGAACATTCAAAATTCAATAAAACTATTATAGAAAGCAAATTGCCACTTAATGTTTATTGTAAGTATATAACATGTTTTATGTTTAATCTTATTTTACTTTTCTCTATTTTCAAAATTTTTAATTATAATAAAGATACCATACTAGCTTATGACGATTTCAAGAGGTGGTTGAAAGGAAGTTGAAAAGTTGAAAGTTTGAAGGTATACTATTTCTTTTTCGATTTTCACCCATTTTTTTCACATTGTGTACTCATGACAAGTTTTCTTGTAAATGAGATTTAAAAATAAAATGTCCACGTTAAGATTTTTTTTAGTATGCAATGATTATCTAAAAAGTACTGAAATTGCATAACATTGTCTATATAAAAGATAAAATAGTTAACATACAACACTAAGCCATATACAACATAAAACCTTTCGATAAGACCCGTCTTTAGTGCGACAACATAAAATAATACCGCTTGGCGTTCCTTAACGACAAAGGTGTATAAAGCTAAGGGACAGACCTTTAGGCTTAACAGGAACGAATTACTTTAGAGACAATCAGTATACACTATAGACATTTATATATTGCGTGGTATTATATACTAAGGCTTAAAATGTGAGAGAATTCAGCGGGAAGTAGAGAACGGAAATGTTTTAATGAGAATGTTTTTTTTAACTTCACGTTATATTCCACGCATACCAGAGTTGGCTTCGGAAACTCGCGATTGAGTGACTTCACACTAGTGTTAAGATACTCTGTCCCCATTAAAACATATTCCTCCCTTTTCGCCGAATTATCCAGATATACCGTGACCATGACCGCTCAAGGTCACGGTTGTGGTTGCATACAAAACCACAGGAACGAACGAACAGGAACTCAAGGAAGTGGGGAACGGAGGTGTCTTAATGAGATCGGTTTCTTTAACTTCACGCTATATCCCACACATAGCAGAGTAGACTTCGGGAACATGCGATAGAGTGTCTTGGCACTAGGATGTTAAGATACTTTGTCCCCATTAAAACACTTACGTTCCTCACTTTTCGCCGAATTATCAAGACACACCGTGACCATGACCGCTTAAGGTCATGGTTGTGGTTGCATACAAAACCACAGCACTAGACTAACCCGGCTGGAAGTGGGGAAGGGAGGTGTCTTAATGAGAACGGTTTCTTTAACTTCGCGCTATATCCCACACATAGCAGAGTAGACTTCGGGAACTTGCGATAGAGTGTCTTGGCACTAGGATATTAAGATACTTTGTCGTCATTAAAACACTTACGTTCCTCACTTTTCGCCGAATTATCAAGACACACCGTGACCATGACCGCTCAAGGTCATGGTTGTGGTTGCATACAAAACCACAGCACTAGACTAACCCGGCTGGAAGTGGGGAACGAAGGTGTGTTAATGAGAACGGTTTCTTTAACTTCATGCTATATTCCACACATAGCAGAGTAGACTTCGGGAACTTGCGATAGAGTGTCTTGGCACTAGGATGTTAAGATATTTTATCCCCATTAAAACACTTACGTTCCTCACTTTTCGCCGAATTATCAAGACACACCGTGGCCATGACCGCTCAAGGTCATGGTTGTTATTGTGGACAAAACCACAGAACAAGACTAATCCAATTGCATCACGGGGTAATAGAGTGAGATATAATTGCTCTTGCTGAAACTGCTTACTGCTGTCTTGGGGGACGTCTATAAGACGCTAGACTGGAACAGACGATGGAATTTGCGATTTGCCGACGACGTAGTTACAACGGCGGAAACTCAGCAGAACTTGGAGAAGATCCTGAATGATGAGTCTCAGGATCTGGACGAAACTAAAATTATGTTTAATAGTCATGTGTCCGCGAGACCTGTGGTCATAAGTGGTGGTACAATTGAGGTTGTGAAAGAATGTGTACAACTTGGCCAAACCATGCAACTTGGTCGGCACAACTTTAAGATGGAATAGCAAAGAAGCATACGCCTTGGCTGGCCAGCATTCGGGAAGCTTCGTCATATTTCTGAACTGGCGTGATAGTAGACATAAAATACAATTAATTAGGTATATTGTTTTGTGTCTCGTGTCTAAACCTCTAAATAAGGAATAAAGAATATAAATTATCAAAGTTATTGTCATAAATAATTTGCTCCAGTTATTTAGGTTTTGTCCATACAAAGTATAATAAAGTTTTATTTTAAAATCAGGTAATTTTGTGTCGTCTCCTGTTTAACGTTTTACGTTGTAACTTTGCAAATAATAAGCAATTCCACAGCAATTTTACATCCAAAATGGTTTTTCAGAGTAATTATAAAATATAAAGATCCTTTTTGATTGAAATTAAATTAAAACTTGTACTACTGAAATTAAATTAGTTCTTGTACGTTCATCTTTTAGAGCCGCAATGGTAGCAAATTCGATTTTTTTTGTATTTGCTTACATTATAGATATATTGTTTTCAATACGGTTATGGTAATTATATAGCAACTGTGTTTTGTGGTTGTGGTTGCGGTTGCATTGAAGTAGTAGTGACGTTATCATAGCGCAGAGCAGAAAATTACTTATTATTAACAATAAAAAAATATTGTTAATGCTGAAGGAACTTTTTTTTAACTTAACGCTATATCCTACATGTAGCAAGCTTAGGCGGAGAGAACCTAGTAATACATTCTTTTCCTCATATTCCGTACAAATTTTTAAGGCATTGCGTGTTAAGTGGCGAAACTCAACGCCGTGCTTTGCTTTGGGCAGAGATATGAAATGAAAATATTAAATAATTCGTTCTTTTTATTGGGAATAGAATCCGAAATCCGTTTCATAACGAAATCCGAATTCCAATCTGCTTTTATATAGTAATATACATATATATAATATACGAGTATACTACGCTAGCATGAAATATTGTCAATATTAAGATAGTAAAATCCTGAACCTAGTTGAATTAAGGTTTAACCTAGAGTTTATGTATTTAACATTGTGCTAATATTGTCGGACCACTTAAAATTCGCTCCCTTCGCCGAAACAAGCTGAGACTAATGAATAAACTACACAGAAAACAAGCGCAACTAAAAACTTCGTTTCAAACTGAAAACTGAAACGCATCGGAGCATAAATTTTAACAACATGCCTTTACCCAGAATACTCCCCAATCATATTTCTAACTCTAACAAACGAACAGCCAACACATTCTGATTTATCAAATTTGCGGTAACTGGAATGGAATAAGGTAAAAATATATTTTCGACACAGAAATGAAACTTTCATGCACTCATAAAATCCCGTCAAATATTCTGTGTGACATGATGGTCGTGGTGCAGAGAAATAGTCTTTAGCAGTATATAAATAGAGTTTGTAATTCCACAGATATACCAGTCGCTACAATGCACCTAGGTGCCAAGATGAACCCGAATGATATCGAAGAGGGCGACGATGTGTACTTCGAATGCGATGTCGATGCCAACCCACCCGCTTACAAAGTAGTGTGGGAGCACAACGTAAGTAGGACTGATGTCTTATACTTTATTGTATATATTTACTTTTGATAGCTTCATTTACTATGAAATATATAAATATTGATAGTGGAGGTTTTCATAGGATGTCTTTTCGAAATTATGGAATCATGGACATCCTGATAGATATCATAGATGTCCTGAATAGGATATTCTCTATAAACAGACCAGAACAGTGTTATATTTAATTATAAATTAAACATAACATTATATAAAATATATTAAGGGAGAAGCGCGGTTGATCTTCAAAAAGTCAATATAGATTATACTGGAGGACGGTCACGTGATATGCAAGAGGATGCTCCAGAGGGCATGTATGTATGAATGGTAGATGGCAGTGGAGGTGACGACAGAGGTATATAGAAGTCGCGTTTGGCGTTCCGTTCTCTCTGGCTACCAGATTAGGGAAACAGCATGAAGTTAAAAAAAATAGAAAAAAATATATGAAAAATGAGCCATTCATATACGCGTATATTATGTATATACTTATATGCTTCTACTATACTTTGCTAAGAGAACAAAGAAGACTATCTAGATTATAGAAGGAAAGTAGTTCAAAGATTTAAAAAAATTATATAAAAAAAGAAAATGATCCTCACTTAAGAAATATTTACTGCTAAGCCTCACACACAGATTCGACGTATACTTTATTACTTTTGATGTTAAAATTTTATATTGATGAAAATAATTTACTTTTACAACGTCTATGAAGACGCATTTGACGACTTCGATGCGGTTGATAAGACCTAACAATTTTCTAAATTACACTTTATTACAAAGGGATTAAGCTCAAATTACTCTGGAGGAGATAATAACACTTATTAATTTAACACCAGCGACGGCCTCATGAAACTTTTCAAAGCGTCGCTTAGGGATAATTACGTATTGAATGAGGTTTTATCTAGCGCATTATCTTCTGGAGGAAAGAGATGGTACTCTTATAGCGGCTTAACGTAACTATTACAGTCAATTTAATTATCATAAATATGGTTAAATCTTTGTTAATTTTATCTATTCTAGTTGTTTGGGTTTTGTATTTTGTATTTTTTCGAACTTTTACTGCGAGTTTTTTAGGTTCACGCTGTATCCCGCATATAGCAAGGTAGGCAAAGGGAACCTGGGAATTTAGCGGTAAGACACTTCCGGTTCTCACTTTCCGCTGAATTCTGGAGACATTGTGTGCTTAGTACCGGAACTCAAATCCTTGCTTTGCACGTTACACGGAGCAAGGAAATGAAATTATTTCATTTCCTTAAATAATCATCGAACCCACAACCTATCGCATTTACAGTCGCTCGCTTAAATGGAACGATCTCATTATTTATTTCATAATATGATATATGCATTTAATTACAATAAATAAATTTAAAAAATTCAACCAAACAAATACTACAAAATACATACTATTTGAACTAAACAAACGTATATTCGTTAGTAGCGAAAAAATTTGCCGTCGACCTCGCAAATTGTTATATTTAACCAATCCAGCGTGTCACATCCAACGGTAAACGTCATTTATAATAACAAAAATATTTTTCCGCGACAATTCTGTATTCATAGCTGAATCCTGTATTCATTTTAAGTTTGAATTTAGTTTTTGATTGACCGCGTGAAGCGCTATCGTGCATCGGTTTGGAAAAAGCAACACATACAGCATTTTCTGTTATTTTTTTTGCTTTATTTTGGCAAACCTATAAAATATTTGAAACGCTTTACGAATGGCTTAAAATTGTTTGTGATATTTGAAATTTATAATTTTATGAGTAGGTAATTCAAGTTTTTTGGTGCAGTAAGATTAGGTGGTAGATGGTGGTTAGATGGTGAAATGATGAAATATTACATATTTAAATTTTCCTCGCTCTGAGGATGAGCAAAGCACGGCGTTAAGTTCCACCACGTAAAACACAATATCTCCAAAATTCGACGGAACTCCCAAATTACTACGTTCCCAAGTTTCCTTTGCCTACTACGTTCTCAGCTTTTAAACTATTATTTTAAACCAGCCAAGTGCGAGAGAGGCGAAAATATAAAAGAAAATTACAACATTTTTTGTAGATTTATTTCTTAAGTTTCGTACTAAACATCTTATTACGAATATGTTTACGTTACAATGGTTGTAGCTTATTAGATAATTTTTGGTGTTAATATTAAGAATATTTATATATTTTCCAAAATATGTATAAATTTATCTGTTTTAATGATTTGAAATAATAATTGTGGTATAATTAACTAAGTGAAATACATTTCTTTCTTAAACTTTTAAATCAAAAACAAGCACCTCTACTAAAATATGTACCATAACACCTAGGTCTATCGATTTACCTCACAAAAAAAATTGTAAAAAAAAACTTATAGTATAGTGAAGAGTAGGATGTCTTTACAATAAGTCCCATCTCCCAATCCTGCTATATGCGAGATAGAGCGTGAAACTAAAAAAATACACATTTGCCTATAGGGAGTCCTTCTCCAGAACAACCCTACCAACGGCGTCATACTCACTGGCAACACGCATCTAGCGATACGAAACGTGTCTCGACATCAAGCAGGCACATACTCTTGTACAGCATCAAACGTAGAAGGAGATGGGAAGTCACCGCCTTTGAAAATGCAGATTGTTTGTAAGTTTGTATATTTTTTCTATACTTATATATATTTTTATGTGATTAATTTTGTTATAATATATATTATATTTTACATTTATACACGGTTTTTTCATTTCTTAATACAAAAGAGACGATGACTATAGACGTGACGATTGTGGATTCGATTCCCACTCGGAGGAATAAATATTAAAATTTAATTTTCTCATTTTATCTCTATGGTAACAAATCAAAACGAGGTGTGGTGAAACTTACATCACTAAACAGATAATGGCTCAATTGAGCGGAAAATGGAGAGCGGAGTGTCTTAACCCTAGATTCCCTCTGTCTGCTCTCTTATATGCGGAATATATAGTGTTAAGCTAAACAAAATAAATTTCAAGGTGAATTGATTGTACCATTAAAACTGCATACAATAGCCGATTTATATACTAAAACTTGTAATACTATCTGTATACTCAGATAATTGGCAAAATAAATTTCATTATGTAACTGTAGTTTTGCGATATATTATTAAACTACAAGCTTAGTGTTAAGACTCTGCGCACACTACTTTCCGCCGAATTCTGGAGGCATTGCGTGTTGAGTGCCGGAATTCAACGCCGCCGTTTGCCTCGAAACCAAAGCGAAGAAATGAAAATATTAGATATTTCATTTGCCTGAATGGGAATCGAACCTACAACCTGTCGCGTTTACACTCACACTCTTGTAGCCCTGCACCAAGACTAGCCTCAGTGATTTTCGTTAATATTACATTGACAACGTGGACAGACTGCCTAATGTGTTATCCGGAAATAGAGATCATCTGCACTTCCATCAAAATCTAACTAGAACAAGCATAACTAAACCAATTTGTGCAATAGCAACGCTGAATACGATCACTATTAATATAGTGTATACATATTTTGTAATATATTAACAGTATTTATTTTTTTAAAAGACACTAACAGCGTAACCTAACACCGTGCT
This sequence comes from Heliconius himera, assembly GCA_021202915.1. Lineage (NCBI taxonomy): Eukaryota > Metazoa > Arthropoda > Insecta > Lepidoptera > Nymphalidae > Heliconius > Heliconius himera. Next base: position 2,052,015 of record JAJHJA010000136.1, on the reverse strand, counting down.
GTATCTTACAGAACGGAAGATAAAAAAATGATATTTGAAATAATTTATAAATTAAAAAAAAAAAAAAAATTGAGTTAACTCTATTATTATAAATGCCAATATTTAAAAAACCAAAAAAATCAGCTTCAAACTGTATTCCTCGTACAGCAGAATAGGCAAAATGAACCTTGTGTTAAGACACTCCGTTCCCCACTTCCTGCCAAATTCTGGAGGCATTCCGTGTTGAGTGGCAGAACTCAACGCCGCGCTTTGTCTCGACACCAGAGCAAAGAAATGGAAATATAAATTTAAGTATTTCATCTCCTCGAGTGGGGATCGAACCCACTACTAATCGGTTTTACAATAACACTTTGTGCCTCTGCGCCACTGGCCTCATTATTTAATTAATAACCAAATTAAAGTAAATAGTAATAAAGTAAATCAAACCAACACATTATTGAGAAATGTAAATTTAACCTATAGGAAGCCATTTCATTATAACATGCTATTTTAAACAATAAATAAGATTTTTTTTAATGTTTTATAAGTGTTATTCCACACTTAGGAAAGAAAAGTACTTATTTAGAAAAAGTATAACAAATTTGAACGTAGCGGGACTCGAACTCGCGCCTCCTGGAGACCGACCAGGTTCGAGTCCCGCTACGTTCAAAATTTTTATACAGTTTCTAAATAAGTATCTATTAAATAAGAATTTCAATAAGCTTATACATATGTATGTATCAGCATCCTCAAACGAAGGTGGGAAAGGATGGGATCATGTTTAAGCGAGTACTTCTGAGTTTTATTTGAAAAGTTTTATCCTTAATGTTCAATGTTCGGCGTTTATGTGTCGTCAGTGAATTATCAAATGTGGGGCCCATTCGTTTTATTTCCAATCTTCTCACGTAATAAAAGTTACTTTTGTGTGACATTGTGTCATTAATTATGGCTGGGATTGTACGAACTTAAGTAATATATATAGAGTAGAGAATAGAGTACTTATTTATTATAAATTTTCAGAGAATAAATAATAAAGTGAAATTATTAAAATAATATAACTTGACTGACTTAATTACATTTGTTGTAAGACTTGTATTGGTTTTTTGTGTTTTTTTTTTTAATTTAATTTTTTAATCGGTATAATCGATATTACTTTTTACCACCAAAGCAACGAAAGCTATGTATAGTGTAAGCTTTAGTTGTTAGCTTTACGTTGTATTTCGAACATTGCTGTGTACTTGGGAACCTACTGTTGAGACATTCCGTTTCATACAAGTTACTTCTGTTCCCGATTTTACCGCAGAATTCTGGAAGCATTTGGTGTTGAATGGCGAAACTAAATGCTGTTTTGCTTCGTTACCAGAGCGAAGAATTGAAAATATTAAATACTGAAAAGCCTCATCTAAGACATTTATAAAAATATATTAAATGCTTGATAGAATAATAATTTAAAATGATATTTTAGAACTCATACTCAGCTACTAATTTATTTCAAATAACCATTACACCCCATAAATTCCATAGATAACAACCACTTTTGACTGTCACCTAAAAGCATCATATATTTCTCTAGCAACAGCGCTACCTATTAAATATTGAGACTACTATACGCCACATCCATACAAGTGTTCCCATTTTGGACCAATTTACAAAATTTATACAATCCAAATGTTAGGGGTAGATAGAATGTAGGAAATTTAGATGAAGACAATTCGATTATCGACTATTCCGACACTATGTAGGCCATAATGGCGTTGGGTTGTTCAAATTGACACCGCACCGCATTTAACGCCGGAGATTATCTTTCCAAGATTCGATTCTGTCGCACAAAGGGATCAGCAATCTTCGATCATTTAATCAATTAGAAGCCAGAACAATACCGTAAATGGAGCCCACTACTAACATTAGACAGAAGCAGTATAAGGGCTAATAGTGGTTCGGGAGAAAAGAAAAGACCGTTATCTTGATGGCCAGTGACAGAATGAATAAGTTGTACAATTTTCTTTTTGTATGAAATGAATGGAGTAAATTATGTGGTTCTATTTGGTGTTGCTTTTGACGTTTTTATATTTTTAGTCGGTGGTGTCTTTCAACGTGTATTTCTTATTTTTTTAAGGGGAGGTAGATGGAGGGCCTAGTAGTAAGATTCTCTGTTTGCCGTTTTCAATTTTTTTAAACATTATATGTTGATTTGTTCTGTTATTTAAGTGAAGAAATAAAAATATTTCAGTTCCTGGAGTGGGTATCGAACTCACAACCATCGTACTTACAGTCAGGTGTTGTGCCGCTCCACGGTATCAAGTGTCTTTATTTAGTCTTTTTGAAATAACAACAACACATTATATAACATAACATTATAACATTTTGCGAAATAAATAAGGATATTTATTTATATCTATTTGTATATCCTTGCTCTGGTAACAAAAAAAAGAGCGGCGTTGAGATCACCGGAAAATGGGGAACGGAAGTATCTTAATGAGGAACGGAGTGCCTAAGCAAAAGGATTCCAGGTTCCCTCTGCCTATGCTGCTATGAGCGCGATATAGCGTACAGTTAAAAAAAAATAAAAGTCCCTCTACTGTATATTTACCTTCAATTTAGATAATTAATTCGATAGCGGCATCCAATACGGCACTTTGCGTTTAGACAAAGCTTTGCACTATACATTTATGCTATAATTAATATTATGATGAAATTAATTTAAAAGAAGCTGGTTAAATATATTGCACTGATACATTCGATTATTGTTTATTATGTGGAAAATATTGAAATTTAGTTTCAATATAAACAATAGATATATTTATCTATGATTAACCCCAATAACCTCTATAATTGACGTGTTATATAACGTTCGTTAAAGTTTTGTTGCTCGTGGGAATAAATGTTTTATATAAAACTTGGTGGTACAAATTTTAAAGAAAATATTTTTTCTTAGCTTCACACTGTAGCCTGTACATAGGAAGGTAGGCAGAGGGAAACAGGAACCTAGTGTTAAGACACTCCGTTCCACACTTTCCGCCTTCTAGAGGCATTGCGTGTTAAATGACGGAAATTAGCACTAACTTTTGTTACACAAGTTAACAGAACAAATACATGAAGATAATAAATATTTCTTTCCCCCGAATGGGAATCGTATCCAAAACCGTAACGTTTACAGTCGTATGCTTGTACCCCTGCGCCACTAGGGCCTCATGTTTTGTAATTATTATTATTAATATGGAAACAAATAGAGTACACACATTTTTTGACATATTTTTGATGAATCTAATATTCCGCGAAGACCTCTCGTAAAATGAAATGCGTAACAAACATTTCCTAATATTCTGGAACGACAATTTTCTTGATTTACTTTGAAACTTCACGTCAAAACTCTTCGCAATTTGTAAGATCTGCCAGAAACAGCTATTATAAACGTGTTAATAATTAATTACTGTGATATTGTGAAGTAAAAAGATTTATATGTGTATGATTGAGTAATTTTTTTTATTCAAAAAGGTAGAAAATAAGAAATTTTATTTAAAATTTCATATTATTTAGGATTCATGTATGGGGCCCAGTAATAAAAATCTAGAGTTTTCTATTATCATACTGAAAATAATCATTACGTAGATTAAATCAACTGAAGAAAGTAGAAAGCACAAATGTCTTAATACTAGGTTCACTATGCATACACTTAAAGCAATTTTTTTAAACATTCTCTTTAATGGAAAACAGAGTGTCTAGACACTAGGTTGGCAGGGTAGGCAGAGGTCTACCCTGCTGTGTGCGAGATACAGCGTGAAGCTGATTTGATTTTTAGATTTTTTTTAATTCGCTTTAGTGAGATGTAAATCTATGATCATCTATATATTCAGACCATACAACTGCACTATATAAAATACAGCAGGTACTTAGATTTGAGCAAAACTTAGTTCTACTCAAAACGGCTTAATTCTAAACATACGGCTCGTGGCACCTCTAAGGATTTGCATGCAAATAATACGTACGAATGGTTAATTAAATTACTTTATAACTAGCGATGATATATTATTTGATGATAACTCGATGATCAAATACCTACAGTTATTACTCAGAGCCATATATTGTCTTATTTTTAATAAGAAAAGGAAACTGGAAAAATGCAAATGCGAGTCAGTCTCGCCGAGGGCTCTGTGTCAATTTTACGATATGACCTCATGGGAATGCTACGCATATGTTTTCGGGGATACGCATTTATTTTATGTGGAAAAAAATACAAATACCAGTTCAAATTAGTTTCATAGAAAATGCAGCAAAAAATATTGTATGACCGCTTATATCTTTTGACTGCGTTGACTTAGAAACTTTAGTGACTGTTACTACTGTTAGTGACTGTAGACATGGATTTTTAATATTAATTTGAACTTAATACCACCACGTTATTTTGAGATAAATGGTTTTTTATTGGATACAGATAGACGGACAATAAAGGGAACGGAAACCCTATAAGTATTCCTTTCCTAAAATTAAAACAACCAAAGATATATATTAGGTATTTCAAGTATTATTAATAATACAAGTACATAATATAATAATAACATATTTCGTACAGATAGACCGTTATGCCAAAAGAGAGAAGTGAAATTGATAGGTGCAGCGCTACAAGAACCGTCCAAAGTGGAGTGCGAAGTGGACGCTTTTCCGCCTCCAGACACCTTCGAGTGGACACTCAACAATTCAGCTGGTTCCATAAAGGTCGATCCGGTGAGTAACCTTCATTATAACCTTCAAAATATTGAACTTTTCTTTTACGCAATTGAAAGATAAAATATAATGAAGTTTTCTGTTTTTTTTTTTAATGTTTTAAGGGTATAAAAAGATCAAAATAAGGTTTATTTCAATACATTTCCTACTCTTTGCATTTATTCTACGTAACTGTGTTCTTTAATTACTGCTTATTCAGTGAGTGACAAGCAATAAGTTGTAAATCAAAACATAATAAAATTGTTCAGAATATTAATAAAGACAATTTGTTTTTAATTATGCTGCTAAGAAGTCTATATTGGTTTTTTATATATATAGGTGATATTTGTGTTTATAATCTACATAAAAATCCTGTATCTCTATGCTTTATTCGATTGTTATCGACCATTTTTTTATACATTTTTTATTACAAAACATAACTATTTAAGGAAATTATAAACTAATATACAAGATACACGCAGAAAATAATGTTGAATGAAACTACCAAAATTTGTTAAAGCAAATACTCCCTACGAGTTCTCCGCAGAAACGCCGTCCATTACCTTGCCAGAACAGAGAAAAGAAAATAATTAATTTCTATAATGGGCATAAAAACGCACAGATGCTGTCGAAATGCTTCATAATGGCATGTCCTTTTGTCTAAAATAATAATACCAAGTCTATTCAACTTAACTCAACACAACTCAACTCAATTCCATTTAACTCAATTCAACTTAAATTAACTTAACTTCACGCTGTATCCTTAGCGGTGTAAGAGTGAATGCAGTGCCAAACGCTAAACGCTGAAGGGGTATTAATAGATAGGTACCAAGTTTATTCTATTCAAGTAAATCTTGAAGAGGTGTATAGCTTTCTCTACAAATAGTCAGAAGATCGCACCATTTATTCAATATTAGCTAGGTATTGAACTGTAAATACATTCATTGATCTGAGTTTAATGTAGTATAGAAAGCAGCATAATATTTACGCGTCCGTATAATAATCCTTATATTATTATTTAAAATAGTTAATTAAATTAAATTATTATTTTTTTATCTTTAAGACATAGTTACTTAATACCATACCTTACATACCTCTGAAAGCAGCTTAGCATACCTCTGAATCACATAAATTAACCGAATATGTATATTTTTCATTACTTACATTTAACATTTTCGTTAAATAAATAAGAAGAATCTAAATAAATGATCTATTTTTACCCAATTATTCAAAAAGTTATTCATATCATGTGACCTAAAGTTTAATTATATAAATAAATATAAAACAACTTTGGCGCTGCAGAAAGTAGAAAGACGGTGGTTTTTAGATTCAATACAAACTCGAAACATTAATCAACATAATTGTAATTTTCCCTGATAATTGACAAAAAACGTGGTTAAATCTTGAACTGAGCGAAAATGGGATTTTTACTAGGTTTTTTATGTCGTTCCTATTATCTACAAATGTATATGGAAAAAAACGTAAAGAAAAATAAAATATTATAATGAATAACTTTTTCTAAGTTCAAGCCGCACATATCAGGGCACGTAAAGGGAACCTGGGAACCTAGTGCTAATATACCGTTTCACAAGTTTCATTTAAAAAAAAACAACAGATTATCCAATAAAAAACTATTATAAAGTAAATTAAACAACTTTGACATTAAAAGTTGAAAGAAACTAAAATGCTGTCATTCGACTCATTATAATAATTGTACTATCATTACTATAGAACGTTTGTTTAGTATAATGTAATTGCCTATCCTTTTATCGTTTTTGTTTTAATAAAAATGTAGGTATTATTATAGTTGGAGGTATCTATTAAACCACCATGTACACCGTCGGAATGCTGGACAGGTGTGCCTTATGCTTTTAAAAAGAAAAAAACCAGCAGAGGGAACCTCATGTTAAGACTCTCCGTTCCTCGTTTTCCACCAAAGTTTGGAGACATTGCGTGTTGAATGGCGGAATTTAATGCCGCACTTTGCCTACCGGCACCACAGCGATGAAATGGAAATATAAATTTAAATAAATATTTCATCTCCTCGGGTGGGGATCGAACCCACGACCAGTCGATTTTACAGTCTCATATTATGCTGCTGCGATGCGATTGAATATATATATATATATATATATATATATATATATATATATATATATATATATATATATATATATATATATATACAAGTGTGCACAATAAACGCTACAGTGAGTTGTGAGTTTGATTCTCACTCAAAGAAATAACATATTTAACATTTTCATTTCCTCGCTCTGGTGTCGGTGCAATCAACACACAATGCCTTAACATTAGGTTTACGGGATGCGTCAATTTGACGCATCTTGAATTTTGTAAGAGAAATTACAGAAACCGTTTACATTTTTTATTTTTTTTCTTGTAATGACTTTTATTCATTGATCGAGGTAAATATAAATTGAAGTCTATTTTCTTTAAAAGTTTCGAAATATTTAACTTCTCCATGTGGTATACCTATCTCTACGATATTCGTCAATTTGACGCGCTCGCAATCTAGTCAAAAATTTGAGTAAACATGCAAAACCACACCTATAGCAAATAGGAATGTACCAACAATACTTCTGTCAGTTATCTCCGTTATCTGATATCGTCATTTCAAATAAAACAAATGTCGAAAAGCAACTACAAAAAGAACGAAACGCATAATATCAATTGAGTGCCAAGAAATTTTGTAGGTTTCAGTTGCTTAGTTCGAGTATTGAAAGAAATTATATAGAATATTTTTTGAATATTATTGTAAACCTCAATTTTATACTTTTTGACATCCCTTTTTTATCATCTAAATATATCTAGAAGAGGAGATAAAATTTTGCATAAGATAGTATTAGTGAGAAGTGTTCGGACTCTGAAGAAAATGAAATTGATTTGATTCAAAACGAGGATAACATCGAGATTTTGGAATCTCATGAAAGTATACAAGCAGGAGAATCATCAGTGAAAAATGGATTTTATACAGAGAGTGTACTGGATCAAAAATATCCAGAAAAGATTATCTTTTTCAGTTGGTCAAAGAACTTAAAACATAGATTATACCCATCACCTAGTACTTCGGGAGAACACAATACATGCTAAATTGATTTTTGTAAAAGAAACAGGAGCAATAACATCTGCTAAATATGTAAAAAGGTTGTTTGTGGAAAGTGGACAAAGAAAACTGAGTATCTGTGTATATGATGCGCGAAATAAATGCAGTATATTGAAATAATGTATTATAAAATTATTGAATAATTAAAAAAACACATAAATATATTGTTATTATATGTATTCGTTCACGCGTCAAATTGACGCGTTTTCGTAGAGATAGGTATATGAAAAATGTCCGTAAGCCTAAAGTCCGTAAAGAGCGTCTTAACACTTTTGGTTTTTTATTTCTTTAATTTGGTTCCCTCTGGTTACCCTGGCCAAAGGGAAGATTTTTGTTTAATAATGACAGTGCTTTATTTCATTATTTCTTTAAAACATCTAGAGGCTCAACTATTTCTATAATGTTACCGACAACAGCGTGAAGGTGAAAATTTTGTACAAGTAATAAATATTTTTAAATGAAGCAATTCAGATTCTTATCAAGCCTAAGTCATACAATGCCATAAATTATTATACATTGAATCACCGAACCCTGAGGTGGTCGGAAATTACAAATACTTAGATATTTTATTCATAAATTGCTTGAAATTATGTTTAAATTGTTATTTTCGTGATTTTTTTGAAGTTAATGATTTTATACAATAAATTTAAAAAAAAAACGACTTTTAGTTTTTTCTTGTATAGCAGAGTAGATCTAATGTTAAGATACTCGATTCCACATTTTCCCAAATTTCCAAAAATATGTTTTAAGTGCTGAAACTCAACGCCACTCTTTGTCTAACAAAGCAGGGAAATGGAAATAATTTATAAATATTATATTATAATATTATACTTCCTCGAGCGGGTATCAAACTTGACTCCAAACACACACTCTTAAACAAAACAGACAGAACGGTAACACTGATCTTGTAAGGGTTCTAATTTTTCCTTTGGGCTACAGAATCGTAATAATTGAAACATCATAATATAAAAAAAGAAATTTATAATACATAAAATCCATAAAGAAGCGAACGTAAGCTTTTGTATTTCCATAAATAGAAAGATAAAACAAAATGAATATAATAAAGAAAACTCTTAGTGTATTATATATAACGTTCTGTCTGTTTTCTTTATATGATAAGACTACAACTATATAAAAAAAATTATAATAAAATGTCATTAACAAAACAACACGAATTTCTTACAAAGTATTCCTTATAACGTAGTTTCAAGTTTCACAATATTACTTAATCTGTTCTCGAGAGATTTTCTGTCATAGATTTCATAAGTAAGTACAAAGGGCTATATCCTTGCTCGTTTGATGCGAAAAGTCACGAAAAGGTCGCAACTTTGGGAATACTTCCTGATTTTTTACGATACCACCCTTGGGCATAAGAAATTATTGAAAAGCGGATCTTTCCTTTGTTCTGTGATATAAACGGGCCCTTCTATTGAACTTTATTATTCAACATCGGTGTATTTCATATTCATTTTAACAATGAATAAATCACAAATGTTTGATGGGTTTAGGATTGATATTGTATATTTACATTTCGTGTTTCGTTTTGTATTTATAGCAGGCTTATTACTTAAAAATGGATTGATTATGATTGATGAAAAGGTTTTTTTATATATTTTTTGTAGCTTCACTAATATTTCAATAACCCTAGGCACCTTGTATAAGTGTGACTGTAAAACTGACTGGTTGTGGGTTCGATCCCCTCTCGAGAAGATGAAATATTTACTTAAATTAATATTTCCATTTCTTCGGTCTGGTGTCGGAGACAAGCGCGGCGTTGAGTCCTGCCACTCAATACGCAATGCCTCCAGAATTCGGCAGTAAGTGGGGAAAGGAATGTCTTAACACTAGATTCCCTCTGCAGTTTGCGGGATATAGCGTGAAGCTGTACCTTGTATATGCTTCATTTAAATGAAAACAAATCATTTCTTGAGAGAAGACGAGCAATCACCTACCTTGTTTACAGTCAAATACTGTTCCATATTTATTAGTTTCATATTTATGCTATATTTTTTTTATTATAATTAATTAGTATGAATTACAATAATCTTCTTTATAAATTCCAAGTTAAGTAGATAGATATATCTAATACATACATACAATTATATAATTAATACATACAATATACAAACAGAATGAAATATAAAAAAATATTCAAGAACGTATTTTGTTAGTGCGCCAACCTTATTTATTTTCTTAAGAAAATTTCAATAGTTGTGTTGCTTTTGTTGAGAGGAATTATAATTATTTTCATGACTCGATGTTAACATTCAATATTTTGTATATTAAAATATTTGAACGTAAGAATTAAATCAAATCAGCTTCACGCTGTATCCCGCACATAGCAGGGTAGGCAAATCAAATCGATAGATATTAAAAATCTTTTAAGATTTCTATGGAGAAATAATATGGGTTTTAATCTTACACAGACGTATAATATGTATTTGTTTTGAAGGAAAAAATTACAAAAAGATTAATTTAAAAAAAAATTATAAGAACAACTTTACAAGATTTCTATATATTTTTTTATTGGCGTGCAGTGTATTATTATGGCATTGGTGTTTTATGGTGTATTGAAAATTTGAAAAAAAATGTAAAAAATTCTAAACAGCCATTTTGTTACTGCGGTCATTTATGCGTCTCCTGCATCATTTTGAAGCAAGCTGATATAACACAATGACAACTATTTACCAACTATTATAATAAAATTATACTTTTAAAGGCAAATATATAATTAAATAACATAACTTTCATCTTTATAGTTACATGAATCTTGTTTTAAGTAATGTCTCTATTAATATTCAAATATATTTTTAATGAAAAGAAATGTATTACTTAAAAAAGTCTGTAATAAAAAAAGTAATAAAAAAGTAGGTCATTTGCCAATTAAACAAACATATTATCAGTTATATAACATTATTAATAAAAAAAATCCACTACTATAACATGCTGTATAACATAAATTATTAAAATATAATTTTTCCCTAGGATCGATTCACAGTGGATGCACAATCTGGGAAATCAGTACTAACCTACGTTCCAGTATCCGACATAGACTATGGCACACTGTCGTGTAGAGCGACTAACCTCGCTGGGCAACAAAGTTCACCCTGTATATACACCCTACTACCTGCTACTAGGCCGGACCCACCTTCAAATTGTTCGGTGTATAATTTAACCGATGACTCATTGGATTTGACGTGTTTAGCAGGTAATTTGATGAAAGTTATATCTTTTTAGTATATATTTTTATTATTTTTTTTATTTTAAAAGGTCCATTTTTTATATAATAGAGAGGAAAAGAAATACAAGCATCATAATATTATATAGAGTTAGGTTCTATCAAATAGTTTCAACTTATTTCGGGTATTTGGTTGAGTGTTAAGAACCCAGTAATGATTGACAATACTTAACTTTTCCCTTTATTTCATAAATTGCGTGCTGAAATGTCGCCAGGAGCCATGCTTAAATTTAAATACTATCTTCTATATTTCATATATTCATATATACCGCCACTCACGCCAGACTTTGCGTATACTCCGCTCTCTGGAATTGAAGACGTCCAATTCCGGAGAACGGAGTATCACGACACTGGATTCTGTCTGCTGAAAAACATATTGGAAATATAAACATTATGATGAGTTGGATTTCAATAAATAACAAAAACTATAGTTAAATCGAACTTTTGTATGCATAATTATCTTCTTTTATTTACGTGAACAATATGCCTTTATGAAGCAAATGTTTGTAATAAAAAAGAAGGTAAAAATACTAATGGAAAAATAAGCCATTAGCTTGATTTTAATTTTAATATTACAACATTTTCGTCCAAAACTAAGGAAAATAGCCAACCTGTAGAACATTTTTGACAATGGATTATAAGAATAAAAATATCGCTATGACAATGACCGGGGGGTAAAATGAAAATAATTTAAATAGACAAGTCTAAATAATTATTTTAATCATAAAGTTTTTTGTGAAGAAACCCATTTTTATGACGAAATAATTATTGTATATAAATATATATTTTACTTTTTTAAAGATATGTAGCGGAAATTAGTAAGAATCTCCCTAAAGAGATGCCAACAACATAAATAATTTGTAACATGGGGAATTTTCATGTTACTTGATAAGAACGTATAGGCAGAGCGCTTGAACGTCGTTCAAGAGGCACGGGTCCGAATACCGCCTACGTTAAAAATTTTATGCGTTTTCTATACAAGGTTGTTTCTTTCCTAAGTGTGGAATAACACTTTGGCAATGTCAAAAGTGTATATTTTTTAGCTTCACGCTGTACACATGTAGTTGGACAGAGGGAGCCTAATGTTAAAACACTCCGCTCTTGATTTACCGGCGAATTCTGGAGGCATTGTGTGTTAAGTAGCGGAACACAACGCCGCGCTTTATTTTCGACATCACATCGAAGAAACGAAAATATGACATTTATAGCGCATACAATCACATGCTCCGCCACGACTGGTCTCAATAAGATAACTATAATAATTATAATAACCACTTACTAAAAAATAATTTCCTTACAGGCTATGAAGGTGGCTTACAATGTGTCTTCATAGCTGAAGTATGGGCCAATGAAGGTTTAGTAACGAACTCCACTAATGGAGCAGCAGTATGGAATCTTAGAAGACTTGGTGCTAACAGGCATTTAAAATTAGTCGTTTACGCAGCAAATAGTAGAGGAAGATCAGAACATATCACTTTTACCGTTGAAACCGCACCAAGATTGTCACCAAGAACTGGTAAGTGAATTTTGTTTCAGATTTAATCCTTTTGTATGATTTTCAATGAAGATATTAAGATGTTCAAGATTATTTATATTTAATTTTCTTTCTTAGGAACCTTATCTTATTAACTGAGTAAAATGACAAATACTGTTTCTTGCGACAAACTTGAGCCAACAATTATCTACAACTAAATTAAAGCATTTTATTTTTCGCTCTGTTAACATTTACCAGCGGATGCAGCAATGTTCCCCTTAATTTTTGAGACATTGTGCATCTCTTCGCCCTTTATCTTGTTATCGGAGTGAGAGTAGGAAAATAAGTCAGGGAATCGAACTCTCAAAAAAAAAGAAGTTCCATTAATAAAATAATTAACAGTCGTGGATAAGTTCACAAATAAAGAAAAAAAAATAGTCTCAAATACTAAATTAAAAAAGAGAGTAAAAAGAAAAAAAATAAACGACGCCAATACTCTCGTAACGAGTTCATATGAAAGAAATAAAAATACTTTTTTTGATAAAACCAATGTAAGAAGTTACAAAGCGTACGAAATCCTTTTATAAACAGAGAACACACAGTTCTTGATCTTTGCACGTTCGGCCTTTTATCGTTTGCGCTTTTACTTGGAATCTTTTGTTGCAATCTGAATGCATTTTATTTATATATTCACAAATAGAGTATATTCAAGTCTGTAGTATAAACTACAAACTATTATATATATATATACGTACAGCTAGTATTTTCTTTATAGGATTTTTACTTTAATATTATATATATTTTTAAATGGATTTTTCTGTTTAAGAATAAATCGTTTTCATGAAAGCAATTTTATACTCAATGCTTCACAACCAAGCCCACAATCTTTTGATATTTGTGTTTTTTTTTAGCTTCACACTATATCTCGCAAATAGCAGGGCAGAGAGAAACTGAGAATCTAGTGCCTAAACATTTAATTTCTCATTAAGACACTACGTTCCCCAATTTCACTCAATTCTCCAGATATTGAGTGTTGAGTGGCGAATTTCAACGTCGCGCTTGACAAAACAAAAATATCTTTTCCATTTTATATTTTAAGGCAAATAGAGCGAATTTTACAGTAAATTATTCTATTTTCTTTCGTTGCGCATTTTCAATACAATTTTGTCCTTACTTCAGCACTTCTCCACATATATATATATATACGTATATATTTTACACGAATCCTAAAACACTTTTCATGTCAGCGTACTATATAGAAAATAACGTACGTACTTCACAACAAAAATTAAACAAATTCAATTTATATTTTTCTGCAAAATATTTTTCTACAATAGAATAAACTATACACACGGTTGTGAGACATTTAAAATACGTTCCATGAATCACGTAGCGCGGTGGAGGGTTTTTTTATGTGAACAAGACTTTTCTGTTCAAAATATATTTTTGTGTTATTTAATATATTGAGGCCGTCGTGGCGCAGGGGCGCAAGCATGTGAAAACAGAAACGGGTTCGATTCTAACTATGGGGAATTAAATATATAATCTTTTAATATTCTCGCTCCGATAACGAGTTCCACTACTTAACACGCAATGCGTTGTCCAAAGCAAAGAAGTCCGGAAACTGAGGAATGGTATGGTAGGAATGGTAATGTAGATGAGGTGGTTATAGATTTGGAATAACTTTATCAAATAAAAAACTTTGAAATATCACCTTGCAATTTTCAATGATTTTTTATCACAAAATGTTTTATTGTGACTTATTAAGAGATTGATATACGGTGATTTTTTAGAACTAATAGAATAGAACATTTCTTCTTTCTTCCATACAATGTACTAAAAATAAAAAAAAAACATCAAAAAAATCAGCTTCACGCTGTATCCCGCACACTGCAGGGTAGGCAGAGGGAACCTAGTGTTAAGATTGATGAGGAAGAGAGTGTCTTAACTTCAGTTCCTAGGTACTCTCTGCCTACGTTGCTATGTGCGGGATATAGCATGATAAAAAATTAAATTAAATTAAATTAGCTTCACGCTGTATCCCGCACACAGCAGGGTAGGCAGAGGGAACCTAGTGTTAAGACACACCGTTCCCCACTTTCTGCCGATTTCTGGAGGCATTGCGTGTTGAGTGGCAGAACTCAACGCCGCGCTTAACCTCGACACCAGAGCGAAGAAATGGAAATATAAATTTAAGTAAATATTTCATCTCCTCGAGTGGGGATCGAACCCACAACCAGTCGGTTTTGCAGTCACACCTCGTGCCGCTGCGCCACGACCGGTCTCAAATCGGTATAGCATGATGATAAAGAAAATATATATTCTAGATACTGTAGCACAGTTGAATAGTGATTAGTGACTGAAACGCAACGGTTGTAGGTTCAATTTCCGCTTGGAGAATGAATAAATATTTATTTTATTTCTTTTCATCATCAAGGAACACGCTTTGTGAATAGCTAAAAGGAAATATCTTGTTACTTAAATTTTCTATGTATATATCTTGTTTTTAGTATTAAGATACTTAATTTCCCACTTTCCGTCCAATTTTTGAGACAGAGCATTTTGTTACCGGTACTGCGAGGTAATTTGTTACCCTTGAGTGGGAATTATACACACAACTATCGTGCTTACAGTTACTATGTGCTGCGGTACCACAACGGTCCCCGAATTATTATAGCTTAAGTATAAAATTATATTCTTTATATTAAATAAATCTAATTATGTCTATCTAATTATGTATAAGTGAAAAAAAATGTTACTCTTCTTACCTGACCCAATAATAAACCCAATTCACTATTGTGCGTCAACATCTACTTGTAACAGCGCTCGAGGGACTTTGAATTTCACCACTTAACTCAAAAGTCAATTGGGCGGAAAATACAAAGATGGAAGTGATTTTTCATAAAAGAATATGCATTTGCCAAATTTTTATTAATAAATTCAGCTTCGCTGTATCCCACGCAGAGCAGGGTAGGCAGAGGGAACCTAGTGTTAAGTCACTCTGTTCCCCACTTTCTGCCGAATTCTGGAGGCATTGCGTGTTGAGCGGCAGAACTCAACTCCAGAGCGAAAAAATGGAAACACAAATTTAAGTGAATATTTCATCTCCTCGAGTGGGAATCGATCCCCCAACCAGTTCAAACCCACAACCATTCGGTTTTACAGTCACACTTTGTGCCCCTGCGCCATGACCGGCCTAATTTATATTAATATTATAATAATTTATACATAATTTATAATTTTCTAATGTTCTATTTAGAGTTTAATCAAATTATTTTATTCGTGTATCTAAGTTATAGTGTTTTTACATTACCCTTTTAATCTTGTTGATCCCGGTAACTCAAATAAAGGCAGATTGGAAGGCAAGATTGATCTATAATATTATTAAAACCGATTTTTCATGAAGATTTTTTGCTCGTAATAAACATGTAGGTTATATTGGAAAGGTATATAAAGTTATCCTAAAATAAGGCCATCGTGAAAAAGCCGTGAAGTTTCTCATGTAGATGAGGTGGTTATAGATTTGGAATAACTTTATCAAATAAAAAACGTTGAATTTTCAATTATTTTTAATCACAAAATGTTTTATTGTGACTTATTAAGAGATTGATATACGGACATTTTTTAGAACTAATAGAATAGAACATTTCTTCTTTCTTCTTCTTTCTTCCATACAATATATTGATATCTATTTTATTATTTTTGCAGCGAACGCGCTTAAAGCAATTCAATGGCGTTCATTATTATTGTTATTTCGTTATTTAAGGCTTACTAAGACTTACAGTATAATGTTACATAGGACTCCTGAAGAACGTAGCTTTCATATATATATCAGTATAGATACTTATATTGTGATTTTATCGAGATATACTAACTGTTAGAAACAAACTCAATTAATATAAAATAAGAAAATCTCATGTAAGCACATTTACCCAATTTACACACAAATACCCTTGACACAATTTTAAACTAACTATTTTTAAGCATTTTAAATGAATATGAAAATTATGTTAAATAAAAACTACTAAAAGATAGTGTAATATTACGTTATTCAAACTTAAAATAGCAAAAAACATATACAAGTTTTGATTTCTATTTGTTTACCACGCAAATAATTCACTCATCTTTGCTACAATAAAGTACACTAATAATATTATTAGGATTATTAGCCTTTCATTCTATTATCCTGCATATAGTGGGATAGTGTTAAGACGCAACACCGTGCTTTACTTTTTTACATCCGCCAGGAAAGAAATTATTTTTCTCCTCCAAGTGAGATCGAATTCACACCCGCCACGTTTACAGTCATCCGCAGAACCACTGCGCCCCATCTACATTATTAATTTACCCAAAACAATAATAATAATTAACAAATAACTATTAAAATACACCAACCAAACCAAAAAGCTTAACTAAAAAACGAATAATCCTCAAGAATGTCAACAGAAATAATATCGTGTAATACAATTTTGAGCGTGCAAAAAGTTTCATACGCCACAGCCGCCCCACCCCGCCCCGCCCCGCCGTGGTTGCATTTGCTTGTCGGATAACTTTTATTAGAAGTAGGTACTTTCATGGTCGGTAAAATTTCGAAAGTGTTCCGTTTTAACTGTTATTTTGTTGAAAAGCATAAGCAGACTTCGCAATTTGTAATGCAAAGCAGTGCTACCAACTTTTCCAACTTCAAAGTTATTATTATTTTTTTTTTTTTTAAGAAAATTATATTGTGTTCTATGTAGATTATTGTAATGTTGTGGTAGCTTATTTTGGTTGCGTAGAGTCTGTTGATTCGAATCCAGATAGCAGAAATCAACGATTTCTTTAACCTCCGACGACAACAGTGTGATGTTATAAGTAGTGTGTCTACATACCTCTTTCGCCTCGTCCACTGTCTTCATACATGCCTTCCGGGGGGTCCTCATGCTTTTTACGTGACCTTCCCCAGTATCTTTAATACCCCCCTACCTCTCTTATTGCACACTTTTATGCATGGCTATTTAATTATCTATTATTGATAGTTTAGTTTCGTCATTCATAAGTAAAATACATAAATTATTTTTAATATTCTTTATAATGTGGAATATATAAATATATAATGCAGACACAGAATAAGAAATTATTTCACCCTAATGTATAAAGTAGCTTTTAGAAATCATATAGCATAAAGAAAATTAAGTTTTCATATATTCCATTACAAAATCGTTCGAGTGATCGCGAATGCGTGTTGAATATTTAAAAATACTTCGACGCGAGAGGTATGTGAGTTTGTTTCCATTGTATGGGATCCATTAATATCTAATTAGTTTTACATACATATCACGTTTTAACGATTGAACGAATGTTGAACTATAATAAAAGGTATAAAAAATAAAATGAAATTTTAATAACATTGTTTTATCAATATTAATCTATACAATAAAAATGTTATAGTATTAAAGTTTTGGTAAGAAATTCTCTATATTTATTTAAAAATATATTACTATCGAGATTTTTTTGTATTATCGAGAGTTCTGCCACTCAACACTTAGTTTCTCAAAAATTGAGCAGAAAATAGAAAATGGAGTGTTTCAATATATTTTAAGCTACCAATATATTTTAATGCTTAAATCAATTTACTCCAAAAGGAATGTCAGTAATCAGAATTTAAATAATAAATATCTGTAGAAATAAAAAAATCTACGCTTAAAAATTATATGAAACGTGTAATGGAAAAATGATACAGTTTCTAGGACGTACAACATATGTATGTAACGTAGTACGTATATACATCCTAGTATAAAACGTCGAGTATAAACTCGAGGTAGAGATAAAATCATATTATAATATACATATAAATTACATCATTTATTATTTTAAGAACAGCCTTTATATTAATAGTAAAATATATATTTCATTATCGCATGATATAAGAAATTTAAAACCATAGAGTACTCCTCTAACGGCTTAAGATAATTATTAAATCAGCTTCATGCTGTATCCCGCACACAGCAGGGTAGACAAAGGAAACCTAGTGTTATTGCGTGTTGCGTGGCTGAACTCAACGCCGCGTTTTGCTTCGACACCAGAGCGAAGAAAATGGAAATACGCATTTAAATAAATATTTCATCTCTTCGAGTGGGGATCGAACCCACAACCAGTCGACTTTGTGCCCCTGCGCTACGACTGGCCTCAAGATAATTATTAAATAATTATAATAATTTATTTATTTTGAATAAGAGACCAGTCGTAGTGCAGAGGCACAAGCGTATGCGAATGTAAATGCGACAGGTTGTGGATTTGATTCCCACCCGAAGAAATTAAGTATTTCATATTCTAATAAAGATTTTAATTTTAATTTTCTATTTAATTTCTTCACACTGTTATCTATGCAAAACGCGACGATGAGTTTCGAGGAGAGGGAACCTAGTGTTAAGACACTCCGCTTCACACTTTCCATTAAATCCTGGAGGCATTGCGCGTTGAGTGATGGAACTCAACGCCGCGCTTTGCCTCAACACCAAAGCGAAGAAATTTAAGTATTACATTTTTAATTTTTTCGAGAGGGAATTGGACTCGCAACCGTCGCCTTTACAGTCACACTCTTGCACCATGACCTGGCATCTCCTCCTGCATGCACCGCCTTTATAAAAACATTAATAAATGATATATAATAGTACCTAGTATAGTTAGGAAAATTGCCGTACCGGATCCATTCTAGGTCTAATCCTAGCACAAAAAGGAGAGCCTAAGCCTAGTTCACGAAGTTCTTCTATACCGCAAACTATGAAATAAGTTAATACGAGGCTAATTAGACAGAAACTGCACTCCAAACTTGAAAGCTTACCACAATTAAAGCTCTTTGAAGTTAGACGTAATTATAAAATTAAATTAAATTAATAGTGTATATTTAAGGTATTAAGGCCAGTGGCGCACAAGAAAATTGTCACTGTAACGAACAGTTGTGGGTTTGATCCTCAATCGAATTCGCTTCGATTTCGGCTTCGGTCTGGCACCAAAGCAAAAATCGCAGCGTTGAGTTCCGCCACTCGACACTTAATGCCTTGAAAAATTTGGCGAAATGTGGGGAAAGGAGTGTCTTAATACTAATTTTCCTCTGACTACCTTATAAAGTGCGGGATACAGCGTAAAGCTGAATTTTGATAATGTAGCTATATATATAGCTATCTGTGATATCTGGTATGATATCATCATATACATCCTCGTACATAAATTTGACACTGACAAATGATGTGTCATGATAATTATTATGAATCACGAATTACGAAGCTGAATCCCTTTCTTAACTAGGTAATTAATTTATGTTTACAATTTGTACGGATTTTGGAGTTTTGTCTGTTTAAACAGCTGTTGTGGTGCCTCTTCGAATCTGAATGGGGAGAAATGTATTAAAGGAGAATGAAACTTTTGGGCCGTCACGTAAAGAATTGAGATGTGATCCAAAAAATTACAATTTTTTTTAATTGTTAGAATAGCAAATAATAAATTAATTGACATTCTGGAAGTGGAGAAAAATGAAAAAAAATAAGATTTAGATCCTTAATCGATTAAAATCAATCATATTTTAAATCATAGATGTAACAGCTGATTGACAATCACACCTTGTCTAATGATTTTTTGCATTCTTACTTCTGTTTGTCATCGGAAAATCAGGCCATTAAATAAAAAACATTAAAAAAAAACATTTGCTTCTGTCATTACGTTCGTGTCATAACGCATCGACATTCACGAATGTTTTCCCGTTTGTTTGATATTTTCAACGACTACTGTTTTGTTTTTCTCGGATTTTGACTCTGCCTACTTTGTACGACCCTCGCTTCCTCACTGGACTCTGAAATCTTTTGGATCTTACGACCGCCACGCTATGGATATGAATCGCTGTGTGAATTGTGGGATAGCCAATGGACACTGCAATACCCTAGTCCGACGACCTTTAGACGATGAAAACCACCACAACCTGGTTACTTAGAGGTGTGATATAATCCCGACATATAAGCAGGAAAATATATTTCTGTTACATTTTAGTTGACAGCTTTCGTAGAGGAAGGGAAGCTATTGCTATGAAATACTGCAATTGTATTGTAGGAAGACGAATGGTAGGCTGCTGTGCTCATGTTACGAGTATTATATATATAAGGTACCATACCTTAGTTGGGCTAGATACCAAAATAATTTAGTTCCACCTGCACTCTTCTTAGATGACATTTTAATAATAGATAATAGAAGAAGAATAAAATATTCATTAAAATGTGTTTTATTTATAAATAATAAACATTAACGCTTAAACAACTCAGTAATCACATATTTTATAGAAGTTGATATTCAAGAAATTATGCTGCGCACTTAACCTCACTTTTATCAAATCTCTAATAACTCAGCTCTGAGATTGCCAAAATTTATATAGATTTCAGGGAGGGAATGATGTACCTAAATCTATTAAATCATACCATTTTCATATCTTTACATTCTGGGCCCAAAAATGTATAGAATAGTTTCAGTCTCCTTTATATTTAATGTAATTTTTAGAAATGGACAAAGGTCTTAGAAATCGCCGAAAAGGCGTAGGATCAAATCCCGCTATGGTAATTTTTTATATGTTTTCTAAAAAGTATTTTTCTTTCCTAAGTGTTGAATTCCACACCTGTGGTCAACATATATATTTTTTTCATACTAAAAATTTTAAATATACCCAACCATTTCTCTGTATGGAGATTGAGACAGTAAATAAGTTAACCTATTATATTTAAAGAAGCTTTTCCCCACGGCTTCATTTGCGTGTTAATTAGAAAACAAAATATGTATGAAAAATTACACACAAATGTCTGAGGTGACATTAAAACCTTTTACACCTCGATATACCTTCCTTAGTGGATTAACGAACTATCCAAAACAAAAATATTTATTAAACTTAGACCAGTACTTCCTGAGATAAGCTCATTCAACCAAACTTGTTAGCTTCCTAATATCAATATACATATTGTATCAATTTCATAATATTTTATATCAAATACATGTATATGTATATGTGTGTATGTGTGTGTGTAGGAGTAAGAATGAAAATAGCATGATTATAATTAAATTATGACTTTTGTACACAAAATTAAAGATTTTCAAACTTCTCCCAGTTTGAAAATCTTAATAAATCTTAATTCTACGTAAATATTAATAAAAGGAAAATCATATAATAAATATGGTAATTAGAAATTTAATATCAAAATATCCTCGAAGTTTCTCAAGGGTATTATCTCTCGATTACGAGTGGGAAGTCTTTTGTGTATTACGTAGAATTCACAAATTAGCAATATAATTATAATATTTCGTGGCGCAGGGGCACAAGAGTGTGACTGTAAGCGCGACAGATTGTAAAATATTTACTATTTTCATTTCTTCCACCACTCAACGCGCAATGCCTCTAGAATTTGGAGAGTAGGGAGCGGAGTGTCATAACACTAAGCTTCTCTAACTCCTGCTACATGCAGGATAAAGTGTGAAGCTGAAAATATATAACTATAACACTATAACATTTTAAGAAATTTACATACTAGTTACATGTACTAGTTGATAAATTAAAAACAATTTATATATTTTGACACACAAATTAAATTATATACAGCTGTATATTTCTAGGAAACAGTTTACTCTATTCACAACGAATACCTTTTTATAAATATAAATGTCACACACGGAAGATGTGAAGAGATATATTTTAAAGTCAAGTTTCACTCTAACTAAGACTTTTCAAATAGTTTATATAACATCAAAATTGCTAATTTGGCCCTAAATTCAATCCCCACCTAACGACGATCTAGGTAAAAGTATAGGCGTTACCATTGCCATGAAAACGGCGATTTGGCCTAAATTCTAGTATCAATTTCGTAGCTTAATCGAGTTGTGATGACAATGTTATTCTAGCATAGTTTAAGTTTTAAATTTTGTGCAAATATTTTGTTAAGTTATCGTAATCTAACCGATGGCACAGCGTCTGACCGTGAGCGTGACGGTTGTAGGTTCAGTTTTCCTTGCTCTAGTAACAAATCAAACCGTGTTGTTGAATTCCATCACTTAGATCCTAGAAGAGATTATCAAAAAATTAAATATTAAATAATATAAAAAAAAAAAAACTATCAAAAAAATTACATAGAAAGCTATCTACTAAATATATGATCAATAACATGTACATATATGTGAATATGTATTTCCTTAAATTTTTATATTACATAAAAATAAAACTATTTTGTACGCAGAACCTCAAGAACCTTGGGAAGTAAATTGGGCGGTGGGCGGAGTGTTGGGTGCGGCACTCACTGTAGCGGTCATCCTGTGTCTCGCCCTTATTGCCACTCGAATACGGCATAGAGCTAGAGATTACGAAGGTATGTTTTATATGAATATTTAATTGCTTTAATTTGATATAGCTAGCAACTAAATATGAATTAAAAACACTGAGAATCTGAATTACACGCATATCTAATTGTGTGGCAATACCATACAATATTATGATATCATCGAGCTGGTCTGATGATGGAATTGGAATTTAGCTGATGGAATCTTGGACTGCTTACTAGTAAACATATAGAGTTTGTGCAAAATAACATTCGTCTTATGAATTAATGTATGTATGTGAGAATAAAGGGGAGCTCTCTTTGACTCTCTTAAATTGCGATTAGAGAGATGAAAAATTTATTTTAATAATTAAAAAAAAATGCTGAATCATCAATAATAATAATTTATTATAATTCAGATAACAAGTAAAACATCACTTACAATTTTTTCAATATTTTAGCTGATTTTCACCTTACGATTATAGTCCTTAAGGAACATTGGTGGCCGCCGGAGTGTCTTAACACTAACTTTCCTCTACCTAACATGACATGACATGCGGAAAAGAACATGAAGCTTTAAAAAAAAATATAATTTATAACACAAATTTTTAATTTCCTTAGTGACAATGCAATCAGCCAAGAACCAAAAAGCGACACTCCAGAAGCGATCCTCCCCCGACGACCGCAACCCGGATCTTATTCCACTTAGTAAAGGTAATTAATTAATTCCACTCATGTTCATTTTAGCAAATTTTGTAAAATACTAAAAGATTTTTGTTATATTTTTCATTTAATTTTCCGAGTAAAATTTTTTTGAAGAGTGTGTGTTCTAATCTTTATTATAAGAATTTATACTGTTACTACACCATGGCACAGTGGAACAACGTTCGGTTTTAAACTAAATTTTTGTGGGTCACATCTTCAGAAAGTTCATAGTGGTTTTATTATAATTACTCCTGAGACCAGTCATGGCGCAGGGGCGTACGATTTTAAACACAACAGAATGGCGGTTTTATTCCTACTTAATGAAATGGAATAGTTTATATTTTCTTTGCCTCGCTCTAATAACGAGACAAAGCGCGTGAAGCTAAAAAAAAATCGTCCAACTGGAATTCGAATCCACAACCATCACGATTGCTGTTAAATTCATGCGTGGTGCAACACAACAGCTTCGAAATTTTTAACAATTTCTATAACGATACCGAAACAACAATATTAAGGCTTTTTATTAGGTTCTATTTTTATAGTTACTCAATATCACGTTAGAATAGATACTAAAGAAATCTGCTTTGTTAAAAATTAATTAGAACGCGTTTCTACGTATTTAATATGTTATATGAAATATAATATTCAGGCTGTTTTCTTAGATATTCAATCTTTAATGTAAACATTGTTCAATATAATATTTAATATTAATTAATTGTATAAAAGCTAGGATGAGTAATTTCACTCAAAGTCCTGGTCTTTGTACGATACGCGGGGAATAATTAAATTGATTTGAAATTTAGAGAGCGGGTTCACATATTTTCCAATACAGAATAGTAGTTAAGCTACTTTACTATTAAAAATTGATGGGTGTGCAGATCTCCTTCATGTTCTACAAACATTAGGTAGTCAAACGTTTGACGATCTTACATAAAGGCTAGTCGTAACAAGCGGTGACCTACCTTTGAGTTTCTGGTCTAGTTTATGGGTAATCCAACCCTAGATGAGTTTTAGCGATCAGTCATCGTCATAGGGTTATAGCTGCTAGGTTTTAGGTATTGAGGAAATAAAACATTCATTTAATATATATTTATAGAGCATACCCTAATGCCATAGCAATAGTATTTTAATATCGATGTAATATATATCTATATAGGTGCATATTTTTTTTCTTATTGAATATACTACTGTTGAGCTGAAATAGTCAGCGTCACTGACGTCTCGCCTTAAAAAAATATGAGCTCTGATAGACGCACGACAAAGAGTCAGCGATCGCAGAGGAATATCCTAAAGGTATAATTAAAACTCTTCCGTTACTGAACGACTAATGGACAACACACAAACGAAGCTACTGGACTTAGAAAGTTAACATTTCACATGTAGGTAGTTTAAGAAGAGTAAAGGAGCACTAAGAATGGATCTGTTAATTTTTTTCAGAAATGGGAAAAAGTGAGACTTTCCTTTTAACATCTTAATTTATACGAAATCAAATTTGTAGACGATGACTATTATATATAATTTTTTTTGTTATTGATAAAATGTTGACATAAACAATTAGTTTAATACATAATTATATATGAACACAATTAATTTAAAAAATACTTAAATTCCTATAAAATCTCCATAAAAATAATAATGTATTTTTTTCTCTAAAATAACGCATAAAATCAAGGGCCATTTATTTTTATACTGAACCTAAGCGGACCGCTCTTAAGATAAGATGGTATCGTTAAGCGTAATGCGAGCTCGAATTGGCCATCCTATATGGAAATCCCACATCTTTTTTACAATATTAAGGTTTTCATTTATTTAAGTCTTATTATTTTTAATGTGTGATGTAAATATGTTTTATTGCTATTTTTATTAGGGTGAAAGATTGTTGTATGGGTTACGGAAAATATTTTATAAAATCTATAATATTTATCTTCTATATATAGGAGAGAGGGGGGCACATTCCAACGATTTTTAAACTTTGTGTCATATCTAAAAATTCTACAGTTTTTATCTTCTTTACTATTTCACAATGCTTAGTCCAACTATTGTGCCACACAATCGTAGCATCGTATGAAGAAAAATATATAAGGTAAAGGTGCAATATCAACTTTAGTAGCAGTAGTCAAATGTTCAAAGCTGCTTTGAACATATATGGGGCAGTTTTGAACTATCATCGAATTCCATGAAATTAAAAGGCTTATCAAACTTTTAAATAACTTTAGGAATAAACTTAACATTAGAAACGATGGAGATCAAATATCAGTACCATGTTAACTTCAAAAAATAATATACCTAGTTTAATATTGCGATTGTACTAGTACTAGTGATAAATAACTTTAATATTATTAATAAGCTGTAAAAAACGAACAAACAAAAAAGTAGCTTTGGCTTCCTAGAAGTAATGAACATTATGGGATCAATCATAGAATAAATCTAATATTATGAAAATAAAACAAAATATTTTTTAAATAAACAGCTTACTACCCTTTAAATTTAATTTTTCTAAGTTTAAATTTAAACTTAGAAAAATTAAATTTAAAGGAAAACATGGATGTAGTATGTGACGTAACCAACAACTGAAATTGGGGGAAGTAGTCTACGTAAGAAATAAAAATCAGCTTCACGTTTTATCCCGCACACAGCACGGTAGGCAGAGGGAACCTAGTGTTAAGACACTCCGTTCCCCACTTTCTGCCGAATTTTGGAGGCATTGCTTGTTGAGTGGCAGAACTCAACACCGCGCTTAGCCTCGACACCAGAGCGAAGCAATGGAAATATAAATTTAAGTAAATATTTCATCTCCTCGAGTGGGGATCGAACCCACAACCAGTCGGTTTTACAGTCACAATTCGTGCCGCTGCGTCACGACTGGCCTCAAGTCTAGTCTACGTAAGATTTTTGAAAAACTAACTTGTCCTCTTTCTCAGGAAAAAAAATTATAAAAGCTACTTTTTTACTATTCACAGATGATGAAACATTCGCTAAAAGGAAGTCTCGAATATTTATTAAGTCGTAGTCTAATTCCATTTCGTAGTCTTCATACATACAGGTATCAGTATCTTCATTCTCTTCACAGTAAATTGTCACTTCCTCTTCTGATTCCAAATGCATTTTTGAGTCACTTTCTTGTGAAGAAAAGTTCAGTATAGTATTTTGTTTTTTATAATAATATTCAAAACTGCCCCCTTGATTTTGTTCAAAGCTGCCTCAGGGGTAGTAGAAAAATTACAAACTTTTTTTTTTCAAGTAAAAGTTTAAAAATTGTAGTAATCTCTAGTTTATTGCATGATATATGAAACATTCTAACTAAAAATGGAAAAAATAAAACCATATACCTTGAATTGGATCCCTGCGATCCTTACGCGTTTATTTAAAAATATATAAAATTTTACTCAAAATCAAACACTCCTCGTAACTTAACAACGGGCTCTCATATATCAGCGGTGACAAGTGACACGTGTGCAGATTAGTGCTGCCACTACTCAAAAAAAATCTACCAAAATTTCTTTTTAAAATAGCTCTGTTAACACATATTTTCAAAGGTGCCCCTGTTCAAAGCTACCCCCCTCTCCACTACATACATACAATCACAAATCGAGAACATTTTTTAGCTTCACTCTTGAGATTGAATTGAATAGCTTAAAATCATCAAGAAGAATGAGCCTAGTTTCATGAGACACTGCTCTTTAATTTCCACCAACATTTTAGATATTGCGCATTGAGTTTGGGAACTCAGCAACCGCACTTTGTCTTACCAGCTGGAAAATGAAAGTAATTCATTGCTCCGAGTGAGAATCGAATTCACAACAGGCTCATAGTTAGTCCTTGTGCTCCACGATAGCCAATATATTTAAATAAATTTTATTCTGTGCTAAGCCTATTATGTTATATAAATTATATTTACACCATTTTAAAACTATAATTTTAATCAGAACTGCTTTCCGAGCCGGTGGCTGCCCAATGCTCGATTCAAAATGCTTGCAAAATTCTATTTTAGTAAATAATATTTTATATTGAATAGAATTGAATTAACAAAGTAAGTAAATATGGTAATTTACCAAGTGCGAAATTAAGTACCGCCTTTCTATACGCTATGTCTTGAAAATTGGGCGGAAAGTGGGATAAGTAGTGTCATAACATTAAATTCAGTGCAGTAGAAGTGGGTTCGATTCCTACTCAAGGAAATGAAATATTTAATATTTTAATTTCCTCGCTCTGGTAACGGAGCAAAGCAAGGCGTTCCCCTATTCAACACGCAATGCTTCAAGGATTCAATGCAAAGTGGGAAGTAGAAGGGTCTAAGTGGGAACCGGAATATCTTAACATTAGGTTTCCCTGCCTTCCCTGCTACGTGCTGGATACGGCGAGAAGCTAAAAAAACCTTCATATCCTTTAGTTTCCCCTTGTATGGGAGAAAAAACATGAAGCTACTTCACATTTAGCAACCAATTCATAGATTTTTCAATATATTAAAAACAATGAATTGTGCCAGTCGTGGCGCAGGGGCACAAAGTGTGACTATAAAATTGACTGGATGTGGGTTCGATCCCCACTTGAGGAGATAAAATATTTACTTATTTTTAATTTATATTTTCATTTCTTCACTCTGGTGTCGAGGCAAAGCGCGGCGTTGGATTCCGCTACTCAACACGCAATGCCTCCTGAACTCGGCGGAAAGTGGGTACAATTTTACATTGTGTCTTAACATTAGGTTCCCTCTGCCTACCATGCTATGTGCGGGATACAGTGTGAAGCTGATTTGATTTAATTTTTAAAAAGAGGCCGGTCGTGGCGCAGCGGCACGAGGTGTGACTGCAAAACCGACTGGTTCTGGGTTCGATTCCCACTCGAGGAGATGAAATATTTACTTAAATTTATATTTCCATTTCTTCGCTCTGGTGTCGAGGTTAAGCGCGGCGTTGAGTTCTGCCACTCAACACGCAATGCCTCCAGAATTCGGCAGAAAGTGGGGAACGGAGTGTCTTAACACTAGGTTCCCTCTGCCTACCCTGCTGTGTGCGGGATACAGCGTGAAGCTAATTTAATTTAATTTTTTTTAACTACAGCTCTCATTATCCTATGAAACAAAATCTAAATACATAAATACATAACGTTTCGCTTAGAGCACGAATTGCTTGTATTAGTGAATTTACATAATAAAATGGAACTCTTAGCTAACATTCAAGTTACGACGAAACTAATGGGTACTTTCATATCTGAATTGCATTTACATTGAGAAAATGATTTTGTTCATAATAAAATTGAAAACGGTTTGGCACGACACACGACACACGAGCGTTTATATAAAGTTTTATTAGAAAATAATAATGACTTTATAAAAAAGGTATTTACTATCTTGCTGAATTGAATTCGGCGGAAAGTAGAGAACGGAATATCTTAATAAGAACGGAGTATTGTCTTAACACTAGGTTCCCAGGTTCCTTCTGCCTACTGAAAATAGCAAAAAATATTTTATTTCTTACTTTTTAGACTACATATTAAAATTTGAACGTGGCGGAATTTGAAGTTTCAAAAATTTCGCAGCGTGAACACACTGTGATATTGTTATATGTTTTCTAAAAAGTATAATTATTTCTTAAGTTTGGAATAGCACTTTAAAAATGTAAAAATATTTTTTCTTAGTTTTTTTTTGAAAATTCAAGATTTAGGTATAATTAACTTTTTACAATATATGGGTATATTTTTTAGATTAAATCTGTAGTAGTCTTTCGAAAACACTAATAAACTATAAAAATATAAGAAACAAATAACTTTTAAATAACATTTTGAAGTCAAAACAACATTGTATTTATTTATCTATCACATAAATTTATAAAATAATTATTAATTATTAATTATGAAGCAAGCCGACAGTACCTCCATCACAAAGACCTTTAGACAAACTGTACTAGATCTAAACTCCACCGATGCCATTGTACCTAACAGTAATATTTCAGAACTTTCCTTATTAACCGAGCAAACTACGGAGAAATCTTTTCATCTTTTGATAAGGGCACTAACGAAGACGCTTTACGATCCTCATTTCGCACTTCGAGTGACGCCTGCGTAATTGTTTTCTTAAAGTACATCCTTTTTGTAGATGAAATTTCGAGTTGGGTCAAGTTAAGTTGTTTTTGAGTTTATTATATACATATACATTTTTCAAAGACTTTGCTTTGCACCTTAGAATTAGGGGAAAAAAATGAAATAGTATAATATTGGTAACGTTATGCTATAGTATTGTTTAGTGAAAAAAAAAATTAAAACAAATAAAACGATTTTATTTTGTGGATGTCCCCTTCAAAAACGCGTGAAAAGTCATATTTCATAAAATATTTAATCGGTTTTAATAGACTAATCCTTAAGTAGAAGATAAATACATATCATTTTAATTATAACAAATTAAAAAATAATAACATTAACTTTTTTAAAGCGTCATTTTACGCTCAGAATCCTCGAAAGGGGAATATTAGAATAAAAATTTTTACGTCGCTAGATTTTAATTCGTACAGCTTTGAAATCTTCAAAACACTCTGACCACTAAGCCATACGTTCTCATCAACTTTTATTCGCTTCTTACAACTTATTTATGTTATAGGATAGCTTTATAGAAAGATTTGTACTTTCCTCTATCTAAAGATAATGGCTTATAGACTAAGATCCCAAGGCCCCCCGGACCTACGTTATTTTAGCAAAGCTGAAATTTATATAAACTGAAATTTATATAGTTAAGACTGTATGCGTACTTATTAACTTGAAAGTGGGGCTCTTCCAGAGGTAGCGTCAGCTTGCAGTACACGGTCAACTACGTTAAAGTAGTAACGCTCTTTGTTAAATATGTTTTTAAAAGCAATAACCCAGACTAATCTGATGGCTCAATCATACTCCCAGACAGAGGTGTTCTTTTATTTGGCGCTACGTATGAGAGGGCTCCATTTTCAAGTTAGTGAGTACCCATACTGTCATAACTACATATCAGACTAATAGCCTTTAAAATTTCAGCTTTGCTAAATTGATGTAGGTTTGCGGGCTCTGGGATCTTGAGTTATTAGAATTATCGTTTAGCAAGAGAGAATGCTATTTATAAAATAATTTTAACATATTTAAAATACTTAACTTAACACTTAATCAAGAAAAATATTTTATATCGATAATCTTCTTGGAGAATAAAAGAAATTTTCCATTTTTCACAAAATTGCGAGCAACAACCAGTTACTTATCAGATAAGGTAAAATACACTACGCTATATCTTCACAAATCACTACAGACGCTCTAATATCTTGAAGTCTAGAAACTTTTCTCTTGAAAATTGTATGAAAAATAACTAAAAACTCACTCAATCACAATACTGGAGAAAATCTAAAAATGTATTTTGTAACTCCAACGTGCAATAAACCTGTACAATACGCACTTTGTCTTATAACAGATGTTATAAGACAAAGTGCTCTATAAATTGTGAACAATCCATAGTGTTTGTACGGTTCTAAATGTTAGATTTAAATTCTACCATGAAATGTGGTGGAGTGGAAGGTATTTGACTGAATGCAATGATTGACTTCTATGCCTATTTGCGGAATTTTTTATATTAAAATTATTTTCATTTTCCTACTAGTAATCCCAATTATCGAGTAGGGAACGGAAGTGTACTAATGGGAACAGCATATCTTAATAATAGGTGACCAGGTTCTCTGTGCCTATTCTGCTATGTGGTAGGTGTGGTAGGAGGGTTGTCAGAGGGAACTAAGTTCTAAGACAACCACGTCGCCAATTTTTTACACTTTGCGTAATGAATGGCAGAATTCAACGCCGCAATTTGTTTTGTTACCAAAGCGAGGAAATAATATAATAATATATTCTGATTCTATAGAACACATATACGATATAGACATTTCGTACTAAGTTGTGCAACTCAACACTACACTTTGTCTTGTTACACGAGTGTACTTGTTATATGAAACAAAAATAATATATTCTCCAAGTGAGATTCGAACCCACAATCAACACGATTACAATGAGTTATTAAGCAGCTGCGCCATAACGGTATTAATAATAAATATTTTGCTTATTATATCGCATGTGAAATATACATTATGTATGATATGGATCTCTACATAGGCGGAGAGAGTAAGAGATCACAGAGAGAGGCTTTAGTTCTGTAGAGTAGAACCCCACAAAACTTAGTAAATACCTTAAAAATAAAAAAGTTTTATACCTACTATCCGATAAAGCACGACACAGACGTTGCTAGACAAACTGCCTTGTAATTTGCGA
Organism: Heliconius himera; assembly: GCA_021202915.1. Classification (NCBI taxonomy): domain Eukaryota; kingdom Metazoa; phylum Arthropoda; class Insecta; order Lepidoptera; family Nymphalidae; genus Heliconius; species Heliconius himera. Next base: position 2,020,213 of record JAJHJA010000136.1, on the reverse strand, counting down.
GTCGATCCATTGTACAGTCGACTCTAAAACTTTGCTTATTAACCGAACAAGCGCTGGAATCTTTTCATCTTCAATTAGGAACGCTAATGTAAGAAACTTTTACTTATTTTTGTTGTTTATTTTTCATTTTCAATTTGAATACCATCTTTTAGCTGCGGGAGATTTCTTGAAATAAAATGCATAAAGAATTTTAAAAATAATATAGAATTCTCGTGGTGCAGGGGCATAAGCATGCTATTATAAACGTGACGGTTATAGGTTCGATTTCTACTAGAAAGAATATTTAATCTTTTCATTTTCTCGCACTAGTAACGAGGCAAAACCTATCGTTCCCCTCAACCTGACGGGGTATAGAGTACGCGCATACAGTCATACGCTCGTACCTCAGTTTCCTCTTATATAATAATATAAAATTGTTTTTAGCTTTCTCACGTCTGTAAGCAGAGACAGCTTTAGTCTAAATTGAGATATATAAACTTGGGTATCGGAATCCAACGCCGCGCCACTTAACAGAAGGAATAATGGAGAACGAACCCACAATCACCTTATTTACTACAAGAAATTTTGCCACTACACCATTATAGCTTCAACCACTTTACAATATTATGTAACAAGCCAAATATATCATAAATATTCATATTCCAAAGATATAAATCTTAATATAATTATAAATATACTTAGAGATTTCAGAGCGTATGTTGAGATCGAGTTTACGTTAATGACTGTATTACCGGCTGTTTATTATGTAAGTTGCGTGTTTGTTTCAAGGTGAAGCTTAACTAGGCTTTGACCTCTTTATTATAAGAACATATTATGTATATTTTTGTTGTATAGAACATATTATGTATATTTTTGTTGTTTTATTGTATATACTAACCAACTATGAGCCTATGTTGCTTGAGAATAAAGGATTTTTATTTTTATTTTATTTATTTATTATTTTTATATATGTTTAAATATGCGTGTGACTGTAAATTCGATTTCCACTCGATGTAATTAAATATTTAATATTTTCATTTGGTAACGACGCTCTAAGTTTCGACCCTCAATACGCAATTCCTCCAAAAATTGGAGAAAAGTTTGAAACGGAAGTATTTTAATGAGAACTGATTGTCTCCTCCAGAATCAGGCGGGAAGCGGAGAATAAAAGTGATCTAATGGGGACGGAGTGTGTCAATATTAGGTTCCCATGTTCCCTCTGCCTACCCTGTTAAATATAAGATATAGCGTGAAGCTATAAAAAGAGGAAATAATATACGTATAATATTAAAAAACTTGTGCAGCGTTGGGATCCGATACTCAACACACAATGTCTAAAAATTTTTCAGTTTTCTTTCTACCTTGTAGTATTTCTAATGCACCAAAGAGATAACTTGAAAAAGAAAAGAATGGATTAAAAGTTAAGAAAATAAAAGTCAACTTTATTTTACTAACTCTTTACAGAGTTTCCTAGATAAGATTTAAAGAAACACAAAGCTATAAGATAAACTATAATATAATTTTAGATATAAATAGAGCTCTTGTGCTCTATGTTGAGTCACGCTTGCAAAGTTTGCTTATTAACCAAAGAAGAAATCTTTTCATCTTCTTTTAGGACAATTGCGGAAAAAGGAAGTTTTTTTTTCTTTAGTACGCTAATAGTTTTGTTTATTATTTTTGTATACTTTTTTTTAGCTTCGCCCTGTTTTCCGCACGTTGCAGGGTAGGCAGAGGGAGCCTAATGTTAAGACACTCTGTTCCCATTAAGATACTTCTATTCCCTAAATTCCATCGAATTCTTTAGGCTTATTAGCCAAAGAAGAAATCTCTTCCTTTAGGAGAACAAGAAGATATGTTGATTGGCGAAACTCAATCTCGCGCTTTACCTCGCCACCAGAGCGAAAAAATGAAAATATAAAAAACTAAAATTTCGAATGGAAATCGTACCCCCAACGATGTTACGATGGCCTCTATTATTTAAATATTACTAAAATAATTTTTAATTAACATTATAAAAATGATATGATTTTTTTGCTTTATGACTTGTCCCATATATAGCACTCGTTATCACACTCCGTTTTCTGTTTGAATTAGATACACTATGTATTGAATGGCAGAACTCAACGTCGCAATTCATAATTTTTAAAGTTAAATTTTATTTAAACAACTCTTCGGTTCTTTTTAATATAAATTATTATATAAAAATATTTCAATTATCAATAAATAAATCCAATTAATAAGTAACAAAACAGTTATGTAAAAATAATAATAATAATTTGTTATAATTTTTTTATATACGAATCTAAAATATCGATAAAAGTTTGCTATAAATCCTAATGTAAAACAAAATGATGAATGAATCCCTTAACTTTTTGAAGCGATTTATCAATCTAATAAATAACTGAAATGTATTGGATATTAAAAAAATGTCAAATGAGTTATTATTTGGTTTTAATTTAGCAATTGTTATGCCAATTTTATAATGACTTATATATATTTGATTAGGTATAGTGAACATATAAAATTAAAATTCGCCTGAATTTATTTAACAAACAGTCTCGGTTTTTTATCACTATCATTGTAAAAAAAGGTTTTTTTTAATTATTTTGTTTATTTATATATTTTTTAAATTTTAATTTTCATAGGGTTTTCATGGGTTGGATTAGGGAAAAATTATATTTAATTTCCTTTAAAATTAAATTAGATCAAATATATATTTTTTTTATTTTTCTCGCTCTTGAGTCGTTGTTGAGTCCCGTTACTCTAGGTTCCTTCTTCTTACCCCGCTATGTGAAGGATACACCGTAAAGCAAAAAAATGTGTTCTAATAGACAAGTGTGGCATTGAGTTCCACTACTTATCACACAAAATTAGACGGAAAGTGGGGAAGGTACTTGTAAAATATGCATTCATAATATCTCAAGACATACGTAATATGTCAATACTATTTAATTTAGTCTTATAAGGTTATCACTGTACTAAATAGACACGAAGTTTGACAGATCGTCACAAGAGATTTGTGGTTGTCGCTTACTTAGTTCAAGAAATCTGAATCGTTCTATTCAAATGAATGTCACCCTAGTTGAGCTCAAAGTTTATAGCATTAATCATTAGTGTTAGTGTCTACTACTGTTTAGGGAAAGTCCCGACGCTATATAGGGTGTTAATTTTAAACTTTTATATAATATGTTATGTTTTATAGTTTTATTATGCTATACATGGTTTGTATGTAAAATATGTTGTTATAACAATTTTATAGTGTAGCTGCTTAAATTTTAGCTTTATAAATTAATTTTCAATAGCATAAATATACATATATATACGGTAGATGAAATTTTTATCGCGAGAGTTGTTTGTACTTAGAGGAATTCGGTTTTTCGGTTTTAGTGTGGTATAAGCGCAGCGCTACGCTTTACTACCCAACAGGCAATGTCTCGAAAATTAGATGGAATGTGGAGAACGGAATGTCTTAGTATTTGAACCCTCTGCGTACACTGAAAAAACGTATATATACTTTTTTATATTTTGTCTAAGCTAAAGCAATTGGATAGTACGAAAGAGAAAAGGCAATTAAATATTAAAAAAATAACATGTGTATGTATAGAATTTCGACGTAACTTCATAAGAACGCATGATTTAGTTATTGGAGCGCTTAGATGATTTCCAAAAGATGCGGGTTCAAATACCACTTCGTTCAAATTTTATTATATAATTTCTAAAATATGTACTGAAATTAATCCCAGTCTAAATGTACAAGGGTGCAATTCATAGGTTATTTGAAAAGCTATATAAACTAAATAATATTAATAAAATAGTATCAAATAAAAAATACTTATTGAAATATCTATTCCATATTAGAAAAAAATCTTTAATAAGCTCTCAACATAATAGAAGCTCTATAACTGTACAATGGATTGGCCTCCTCAGAAATCAGAACAATCTGAAGTCCATTATATATCTAGATCTTATAGATGTGGTATCTAAAGTCAATGAATAAATTACTTACTATAGCGTAGCTTGTATATATATATTGTAAATAAATCAAATAAATCAGCTTCATGCTGCATCCCGCAAACAGCAGGGTAGGCAGAGGGAACCTATTGCACTCCGTTTCCCACTTTTATACTGTTTAAGTGTATATTGTATATATAAAACATTTTAGTTGATTAGTTGACCTTAAACAGCACAGTATCGATGATACTGGTCACAGTAGAAAGTCATGTGAAAAGCATGAAGACCTCCTCGAGGACATGTATGAAGAGGTTGATGACAGTGGGCCAGACAAAAGAGGTGTCCAAAGACGGTAGTGTTGCGGGTAAACGCGACAGGCTGTAGGTTCGTTTCCCACTAGAGGATATAAAATATTTAATTTTTCGCTCTGATAACAAGGTAAGTGGCTCTGATAACAAGGCGCGACGTTGAGCTCCACCAATCAATGCAATCGCACTGCCTCCAAAATTCGGCGCAAAGTGGAGAATGGCATTGTCTTAGGGGGACCACTAGTGTACTGCCTACGCTGCTACATACATACAAATATATTAATATTAGGTCAAAAAATTATATTCTATACAATATAATATTCTACGTTTCCCACATAACAGAGTAGGAAAAAATAACCTAGTGCCAAGTCATTCTGTTCACCATTTTTCGTCTGAATTCGTGACTACGGGTTCAGTGGTGAAACTCAACGTCTAGCTTTATCTTGCCAAATTGTGGAAACTGAAAATTATATTTTTTCGAACTCACTACTTTCTTCCCGCTAAACCACGATGACCTCAAATCACCACTTCATCAAAAGTTCAATGAAGTTAGTAAATTGTTGAAGTAATTTAAAAATGCTAAAAATAAACATATTTTTTAAGAAAACAAATAAAAAATATTTCTTACAACAGTTGTAAAGACGCTGTATCACGAAAAGAATGTTGAGAATAAAGTCATCATGTAATCCAAAGTTCTTGACATTTTGCCCTCTTTAGTTAAGTGGAATAGAATTAGTTCTCTGCTATGTTAAAATGACATTGATAAAAACTTATATAAAAGTAGCTTTTATATTGCATTCATAATAAATATATGTATTATTATTAATTAGTAGTTTTAGCGCGTCGTTAGGTTCACACAAGGGTTCCCTCTGCCTACCCTGCTGTGTGCGGGATACAGCGTGAAGCTGATTTTTTTTGTACAGGATGTATCTGAATATATTCAATGTCATTTCAAATATATATTGGACAAATGCTTATATTGAAAATGTTAAGATATTTTGATATAAAAAAAAATATTCTTTAACTTTTCTTCAAATTATAATATGATTAAGACAACAAACCATAACGAAATAACGTAGTCACTCTATTTCATATTTGTATTTATATTATATGCAAATATATGTATAATTGGTACAAACATACATACACACATAAATACATACATACATACACACATACATACACACATACATACATACATACATACGAGTATGTAACTAATGTGATACCTTGAATCTAATCTGTTAATGGAGAAACACGGGACCAACTCTTGGTTTCTATTCAATAAGGAAACCGCTTTTAAGAAAGGGTTGTGGCTTCAAATTGTGAATTAAATTATGCTTAATACTGTATATCGCATATGTATGAAAAGTTGACATGAAAAAATGCTGTTCACATTACAGTTTTTTAAAGTATATATAATTAATTTTTTAACAAATAGTAAAAAAAAATTATAGATTTTTTCTAGTACTTTGATGTTGGTAGATGCAACCAGATTGGCTCTCTCACATAAGACAAAACACGGCGTTGAGTTCCGTCATGATTTTTTAGTAGTTCCGTGAATATAAATCTTGACAAACACATCTATGGATGGATATAAGAGTTCACTAATTGTTAAGTGGATAACTAAAAGTATATTTTGATATTGCATTGAAAGAGCATGTCGCTCTTAACATAAAGAAGATTAAAATTTGCTATTACCTTACTTTTTCTTTCTTTTTAGCTTTAATCGTATTAGTACTAAAAGCTGTTTTGTATTAAAAAATACAACCTAATAATTACCTAATACATCTTAACACTATTTTTATACGACTATTATTAGTAGAACGAAACAAAATATGATAAAAATCCAAAGCAAATTTTGAAAATTAAAGAAATAAGAAATACATTCTAAATAAATAAACAATTCAGTTGTTCACATTGGCGCGGTCGTGGTTCGAGGCGGGACGAATCCCCAGTCGCGATCGATGGTCTCCCTGAGGCCATCGTGGATAATTACTTGACAACGTATATTAACAGCTTTTATGGGATCGATCTTTAAATATTTTTTTATATTTTAGTCAAACAGGACGCCAGTCGCCACACGCCAGTTTATTGAGGCCTCAGGCCAGTCGTGGCGCGGGGGCACAAAGTGTGACTGTACAATCGACTGGTTGTGGGTTCGATACCCGTTCGAGAAATATTTATTTAAAAAAGATTTATATTTTCATTTCTTCCTTAATACTAATAGTTTCGCTCTGCCTACATTGCTGTGTGCGGGATACAGCGTGTAGCTATATTGTGATTCATTTAATTTATCTAAACATATATAAAATCGTTTTTCCAGATATTGATTAGCTTAATATGTTCTTCTTTCTTTTGGTACTTTTTTATGTTTCTGATCTTATTTTTTTTACAGAATAAGGAAAGATAATTAAGCGTTAATACATATCATTATTGGCGTAGAATATCCATAAAAACGCCTTTTTATGGATATTCTACGCCAATACTAATGTTGTAAAGATTGTTGTCAAATAGTGCTGATGAACAACAGTGTTCATCAGCATTATTTGACTATAGATATATGATACGACAGACATAATCTATGATAGATTTATTTTAAGCATACATATAAAAAAAGAAAAAAAAACACAAAAAGCGAAATAAAAAAAAAACAAATTACCTAACCAAACATTATATCATAAAAAACACGACTCCATTTACCTACCTTTACTAATATTAATTTTGTATAACATAAAAAAAACAAATATACGAACCGAATTGAGAACCTCCTTCTTTTTGATGTCAATAAACAAACAAGTATTTAATTTGACTAAAAATACAAACAGATTTCCAAGTTAATTACTACAAAGCATTTCAATTAAAAATATTTTTTTTACATCATGTTACAGTCAGAGGTTGTTGTTTGAGTGTATGTAATTTTCACATTTTCTAACAAAAATATAAAATTTATATGTTAAAATAAAGATACTTCCATTTTATTTCGTACTAAAGCAAATATATTCAGATATTGTAACGTTACTTTGAGTATAATGAATGCTTTCACGTTTCATCTAATGTAATCACAACATTTTCGTTTGAATATACATAAATAAGAGTAAGTATAAATTTTATATAGATAGATAGATTGAGGCCAGTCGTGGCGCAGTGTCACAAAGTGAGACTGTAAGCGTGGCTGGTTGTGGGTTTAATCCCCGCTCGAAGAAATGAAATATTTATATATTGTTTTTTCTTTGCTCTGGTGACGAAAATAAAGGGCGGTATTGAGTTCCACCACTCAACAGCATTGTCTCCAGAATTCGGCGGAAAGTGCGACGGAGTGTTTTAACACTAGGTTCCCTCTGCCTACCCTGCTGTGTACGGGATATAACGATTTTTTTATATAGATAGGTATAGATAGGTAACTTGTATATCCTCAGGCATAGTCTACATCAAACAGAGCCCGTAATATTAATAAAGTAATATTAATAATGTGTATCAGCGTTACCAGATTTTGTCTCAGGGAGAATCGGGATTTTTATTTCTATTGGTAGTAACTTATTAAAAAAATAAAATAATTAAAAAAGAAAGTGCGTTAAATAATTCACGAAAACCGGGACCATGTTTGTCCCCGCTCGGGACATAAAAAAATTGGACTAAAAGTCGAGGCGTCCCGCTAAAATAGGGACGTTGGGCAACGCTCATATGCATGTAAGTATATAATATGGAGATTTAAGGACAGTCGTGGCGCGGAGATACAAGCGTGCCACTGTAAGCACGACAGGTTGTGGATTCGATTCTCGCTCGAGAAAATGAAATATGTAATATTTTAGTTTCTAGATCTGACAAAGAGGCTAAGCGCGGCGTTGAGTTGACAAAACGTGTTCACTCATTTTTGCATTGGATAATATATTTATTGAGGAAGTTTATACACTATATTACATCAAGTGAATCGTTATGACGTAAATATTCAAATTGACATCAAAGTTATCTAAGATAACTAGAATGTGTTATGTGTTAGGGAGAGCGCGCATTGGTAACTTTTGTCACGGTGACAATAAATTCTTTGTCACTGTCATGTCACCATGCTTTTCGCGATTGCGCGCACTTGCGGTGACAGTGACGAAATTTTTTACTTTTGATAATATGGATCTCGAAGAGATGGTTGTCTGTGCACTGATATTAAGAAGTAGAAAAAATAAGCAAACGTAGAAAGAATAATCGTTTAGGGATTTGTCATAAAGCTATGGCCTCAACTCAATTTAGTCAATCAGTATGTCGTTGTCTATTTCATCTTCATGAAAACACACGTTTTGCCTTGGTGATGAACTTGACGCCATTCTTGAAATTAAAATTCAGAGAATTTCTTGTTTATGCGGAAGACGACTAGTATGGAAACCGCAAGGTGGAGGTGACATTTAGTTTCTAATGCGCGCACGGGCATACAAACTTATGGACGCGGTGACAGTTGCGTCAGCGGCGTGTCGCCATCCCCCGCGGACAAAAAGTCACCCAATTGTCACGTATCCAAATGCGCGCACCTTCATTAAGGGCGATGTACACGGTGACAGTGACTCAACAGTCACGGTGACAAAAATCACCAATGCGCGCTATACGTTATACACATTTTCTTGTAATGAAATCTCTTGGATAAAGACTAGTAGATACAAAAAAGTCGGAAAAAACCTAGTGTCAAGACACTCAGTTGGTTCCTCTCACTACACTGCTTAGAAGTCCCATCTTAATTCCATGATTTAAAGGTATTATTAGCCAAATTTAGATGTCAAGTTATTTAACGCAACATTTTAGCAAACTTGAATTTATAACTAAAAAAACATATTTTTTTAATGATTATCTTTTAGTATTCTCTTATATTGTTCTTGACAAATTTCATTCTTAACGCCGAGTCCTTTAAAATATAATAAATTAAAAATAAAGACAATAATTGATACTGTGAATTCGTACCAAAAATTAAGTATGCTGAAATTCCACAATATTTTATATGAATATATGTATGTATAGTTCTTGCATTTTAATACATTCATTAAGCTTTTTGCGGAAAACCAACCGTATTCATTACCGCACTATATACTCGCATGTGCCGCGAAATTTTACTTTAAAATGAACATGTAAAGTAAAATAAGCTAGTTACATTTATAATATATAAAATATTATATTTATTTTTCGCAAAAATTTAATATTTCAGTTAAACTGATCGTGATGATCCATTTTACAGTTTTCAGGGTATGTAAAATGTTATACATTTTTTAATGTATTTTCCGTAATTCTTGGAGAAAGAAAATTTTGATATTATATCAGCAGGAGAAACCTAATTTATTTATACTTCACGTTGTACATATCAGGATAGTCATAGGGAAACTACATACCTAGTGTTAAAACACTCCGTTCCCACTACGATACCTCTAATGCCAACTTCTGAAGCATTACAGCGAGGTAATAAAAACATTTTATCATTTTTTAATACGGAATAAAACCTACAATCATCACGATTTCAGTCACTGAGCCACGATACCCTTTATCACCGAAATGAACATACAGCACCATATAAAGCAGGAAATTACATATTTTCAATATAATAAATAACATATAAAATACGTTTATTTATATAGTAGTTGAAATGGCATATCTTCTAACATAACACAGTATCCACTTAACTACCCACGTATAGAATTGTTACTGTAAACTGATGTAGCTATTATACGCGGTAAGCTTCGTAGCGTTCTAGATTGTTGTCTAAGCCTTGTATTTACATATAACATTTAAATAAATTAAATTAAATTGGAAGTGATTTGTATGTTTGTTTGTTTATGTATGAGTGGTTTAGTTTTTAGGTTTTGTCGTTTGGATAGTGTTAGCGGGTTGGTTTTCTGTGTGAAACAAATATGAGGAGATTAATGTGAAGATTTTAAATCTCTTACCTAATTTATAATAATAAAATTTTTGAGTAAATTAAGGAAACACGAAAACATGTTAGGTTTACGCTGTATCCCGCACATAGCTAGGTAGACAGAAGGAACCTGGAAACCTAGTGTTGATAAATGTCTCAATACCAGGTTCCCAGGTTGTGTGTATATGGTAGGAACAAAGTGCTATTTTAATTAAGATACTTTCGTTCCCCACTTTCCGCCGAATTCTGGACGCATTGCGTGTTGAGTGGCAAACACAACGCCGTGCTCTGCCTGGTTACCAGAGTGAAAAAAGGAAATATTTCAATATAACAATTAATTAAGAAAGAATAAAAAACTTACCCTTTTTTTGAAATAATTCGGTATTGTGCAATAAGAAAAAAAGATGTTCAATAACACGTAGATTTAAATTTTGCTTATGTTTAAATTTTACATCAGTTTTCAATACATTTTAATTGGCATATTTACCCAAGCATTCTCTTATATTCATTTTTAATTTTGATACTATGTTACAATTTGAATAATTAAAAATACTTTTAATAAAAACGAAATTCGAGCTTCCCATACAATGCACCATTTTTTTATTTTCGATCCTTTACTTTTTATTTTTAAGCGTTTCAATATTATTCATATAATTTAAATACTGTACGCAAGTCACAATAAGTAAACAAATTAAAATATTATTTATATAAAACTACAAGAAAAGACACGCCGCTTCCCATTTTCACTTTAAATTTCAAAACATTGCGTGTGTTAAATTCCGCGTTTGTCTTGTAGTTGGAGCTTGAAAATGAAAAAAAATATATTTCCAAGAAAACGAATCGAACCTACACTCATCGCGTTTACAGCCAGACGCTGTACCATGCTACGTATTTTATAATTATTTATACTATTATGTATTTGTAGGTATAGACTGTCCACCGGAACCTCCCCAGTATTCAACTGTGGTGGCGAAATCGGAAACGAAGAATTCCACCAGCTGTCACAGCCTCGCGCGCTCCCACTCCCCCGCCTCACCGTCTACACCACACGAGTTACCAGTAAGTTTGAAATAATATATAAAATTGTATATTATAATTGTGTACTATTATTATATTATTTTTATTATATAAACATATACAAATATATTTTAAATTTGTATATAAATAACAGTTGCTATGTATTTATTAAAATTAATTGATTGATTGATTGAGATTGTGACATTATTCTAATAAATTTTATTTTTAAAAATATATTTTTTTATTTATCCCATCTATAAATTTACAAGTTTTAAAAATGCTTTGTAATTTTTATCTCAATACCTTTCTCAGTATATTGTAGCTTAGGATATTTGATACTAAATTGTATAATATTATTTATACATAAAATAAATCTGTAACTAATAGCTGTAATTATCTGAGAAAAAGTTAATAATTTTCTTAATAATTTTTCTTCGATAATATTGAAAGCATTTATAAATGTACTATATAACCCAAAACAATGATTTTTATTTTGTTTGTTTGTTAGTGTATGCGCTTGTGCACTATTATTTTAAGTAATAAAGTTATATATTGCTTATAAGAATAATATTGGTACTAAATAAATGTTTTATTGAGTTGGCTCAAACCTTCATTTTAATGTATGTGTTATTCTCAATAAAATTAAATGTTATTAGATGATAAAAGTAATTTGGGATAAAAAAAATAAGTAATTATATTGACTAGAAGCGGGCGAAACCTCGAGTAAGTCACTACTATTTAATTATTTTACTTGTATATAACCTTCATTCTTATAATATTGTTTTATAATCTGAGCAGAGCAAATGCAATATAACTTCTATTCTATTACGGGTAGGAAATTGTAGTATAAATTGAAAAATACAAATCATAGCTGATCAAACCACTGAATTGTATAAAACATTCAATCTATTATTATATATTAATTTACTCTTTATAACATTTTTTTATAATATGAGTACAACAAAGAAAATATAACTTTTATATATATTTTTTTTTCATATAGAATATATTATAAATCGCATCGCAATCAAGATAGATAGCATAAAACCAATACATTTAATACAAAACGCTGACATAGTATAGAATGTTCGTACGGATTAAAAGCGAAGCGGACTAAAACAAAACAAGAGCAGACAGATTTAGAACACTGTTTCAGAAAGCATTCCGTCGTGGCATCCACATTTGATTAGCGGTTGGTCTGGTATACTCGTATTTACTTGTTTATTCATAGGTATATAAGCCAGCTGCATTTTAATTGGCTCTTTGCTTTTTTTTAGCTTCACGCTGTATCCCGCGCGTAGCAGGATAGGCAGAGGGAACCCGGGAACCTAGTGTTAAGATGCTCTGTAGCCCATTAATACACTTTCGTTCCCCAATTTCCGCTTAATTCTTAGGGTATTGTATATTGAGTGAATCTATCACTTATTTTCTTATACGACAACAGCATATTTATCTCGAAATATGGCTATTATTTTTCTTATCTAGTACAATAGGTATACCGTTTGAGCACAAAGATGCACTCATGGAACAAAACGAGAACAGGCAGATTTAGGGCATTGTTTCAGAACAATCGCACATTTCTTGGCCTGCATTCATAATTTTGTATGCTTAGTAAGTATGTATTAGGTGTTTTAGTTTAAAATGGATTGGATGGAAAAAAAAATGTTTATTAGCTTCCCGCTGTATCCCGCACACAACAGGAAAGACAGAGGGAACCTTACGCAATGCCTCGAATGTTCAGTGGAAAGTGGGAAGTGGAGTGTCGTAGCACTCCACATAGCGTGAAGCTAAAAAATATATTTGTATAACTTTCAATTAGGTAATCAATTTATTGCAGTGGCTATTCCGTTAATTTTGTCATAGTACCAGAGCTAAAAGGATATATTAGGATGCTTGACGCAATAGGCAGGCCGTTGATGATGATGAAGATTTTGTTGGACTAGCATTAGCTCAGATAGTGCTTGAGCTTAGAATATCCCTCTTTTGAGCTTATAACTTAAATTAATTTCACGCTTTATGCCTAGCGGGGTAGTCGGTGAGGACGGAGCACCAACGCTGTGGTCCCTGCATGCCTCTTTCGCATCGTCTAGTGTCATCTACCTCTTCGTCTCCTCATAATTTTTGCGTGACCTTCCTCCAGTATCTTTGATACTGTGTTTCCGAGGGTCAACCGAGATCTCCCCCTACCTCTCTTACCGCTCACTTTTGCATCATAAATCTTTTTGCTATTCTTTCATCACTTATTCGTTCGAGGAGCCCAAACCATCTGAGCACCTTCTCCTTCATTCTCACAGTGACATCCTCAGGTACTAGACCTGCCATTGTGTAAAATAAATTCAATAGTAATGCTCGACAGACAAAAAATCTACGTGCCAATGGTCTGTATGAATGGATTTCCCACCGATAAAAAAGATATACAAGGCATTCGCAAAGCCGTCTGACTAGAATTTTCGCGCTTCATACTGTATTGTCACTTAATCAAGTAGATGAGCGATGGAACGTGGCTTATATTTACGTACAAAAATTAAAATGACTATGTTTTATTTGATTCTATTACAGAATCTTTAAAAATGTTAAACTTTTATTATTTCAATTTATGTCAACGAATATTAGGAGTTAGTTGCATATGATATATTTTATGAAATGGATGCATTTTAAAAACACAGGCATATTTATTCGTAGCAAAATATTAATAGATAGTAAATTTGATTAGATTTAAATGTTTTATCTGAGAGCTCAAAATTATGTTTTTTTTTATTGTTTAATCATTTTAATTGATTTGAAAATAGCAGAAACTTCATAATTCTGTATTTTGACACCTTAAAAATATATAGTTGTGATGATACAATTAATAAATTATCTGATCAGTTAGACAAAGCGCGGTGTTGATTTTCATCACTCAACACATAAAATTGGGCGAAAGGTGGAGAACGGAGGGGCAATTCGGAAAAAAGCAAGGACACATTCATAAAACATGCATTATTTAAACATAAACGAAAAAAATACATTTAAAAAAAATATAGACAAACGTAACAAAAATGATAAGTTATTAATGTCTTAAATCTGGATCCACTTTTATTCTTGATGGTACTCAATATCGGTATTCTGATAAATCTACTAGTATCAAATTATAATCAACTATTTGGCGTTTTGATTTGGCCTTAATTAAATAATATAATACTTCAAAGTCTTCATATTCTACCAATAAAATAACTTTAGTACATTTCATATAAAATTATCTAACAGTACAATGGACAGATAATTATCTAAAATATATAGTAATATATTCATCTTTTTACTTTAAAATAATCGAGGCCAGCCGTGGCGCAGAGGCACAGAGTGTGACTGTAAAATCGACTGGTTGTGGGTTCGATCCCCACTCGAGGAGATGAAATATTTATTTACATTTATATTTTCATTTCTTCGCTCTGGTGTCGAGGCAAAGCGCGGCGTTGAGATCTGCCACTCAACACGCAATGCCTCCAGAATTCGGCAGAAAGTGGGGAAGGGAGTGTCTTAACACTAGGTTCCTTCTGCCTACCCTGCTGTGTGCGGGATACAACGTGAAACTAATTACTTTAAAATAATAACGATTTTATATAAAATATTGACCATATATTTTATTTCAGAATGAACATCAAAACGGCACTATAAGATCACATCGAGAAGTAGTAACGACACGAACGCCGTTACTCGCCGCCCATCAAGAGAGCTGTGTTTAACTAAAATAAATATATTATGTAAATAATTTTATACTAAAACAGGATTTACGTAAATTTAAAAGTATTATTTATATATTTTTTTTAGATATAGATAGATATTATGAAAATGTTTTGTTTCTAAAAAAAATATTAGAATAATTTTAAATTTAAAACTAATAGTGAATTCAATAGATATGTTGAAAAATTATTTATATTTGGTTTTACAATTAATTATTTACTATACAGAATTGTTTAAAGTCCACGATGTATTTTTGGAATGTTGCCGAAATTGTAAATAAAATTCGACTAAAAGTCGATTTTGTTGTAAAAAAATATTATATAGGTTTAGATAATATTAGATTAATTCTTCAAATGATTGACGTGAATCATCGACTTAGTAGTAAAATATTTACTTCTAAATTAAAATTTTACTTTATAAATATTTAATTTAGTTATTGACCAATTTAAACAAAATAATACTAAATTAAATTATTTAGCATGCTTTAAATTATTATGTTTAATAAAAATAGTTATTGATATGAGCATTGCGGACCGAAGGGAAGTAGCCATAGCTATTTTCCTCTATACAAAACTGTCTCTCATTTCTTGCGGGGGGAATGTACTCGTAATAATAATAATAAATATACTTTATTGCACATTTAAAAAAACAAAACAACTTACAAACATAATACACTGTACTCGTACAGTGTGTACAAAATTGTAGTGTGTAAAAAAAGAAAAAGACACCTTGACAACCTTTTAAAATTAACTTAGGTTACATATTTCCCTATTATTATATATTTTTTTGTATATCGCTTAAACGTTGGTAACATTTAGCAAATAGGTAAATATATAAAAATATATATATTTTTGATTTTCAAATTTTTCCTACTTAAATTAACGTATAAATTGTAATTAATACTGCAACGTAATTATTTAAAGAAATTCGTATTAAAATCGTTTTTAATGTAGGGGTATGAAAAATAAAATTCTGATATTATGTTGAATAAATTAAATTGTTCCAAAAACGACATATATATGTATTTTATATCAACAAAAAATATATGTATATCGATCGTATCGTCACTCAGTGACAGCAAAAAACCCAAAAACAGTTCACGGCCGATATTCAATTACTGTAAGAGCCAACCGTTAAGGCTAATAAAGAAACCCGAAAAAACCCAACAAATATATTTTTTAATATTTTTAAAGTAGTAAAAGTAATAATACAGCTTAAATATCACAAATACATGAAAAATAGCTTCTTAAAAAACATAAAAATATATAAAAATTCAACGTAACGGGCTTTGAACCTACGTCTCTTGAAAACTTTACCTTTTTGTAAACTTCAAAAGTGGTACTAAATTTAGTCTCGTGTGTGCTCCAGGCAATTAGTTTTATTACACGCGCACATCCACGTGGCCTCGTGCTGTGACAGACGGACACGCCAGCCTATAGCTACTTCCCTCCACGTTGCTCTACGATTTTTTTATGTTATTAGAATAGTTATAATTTAAACTTTTTATAGTTATTTTAGCACTGCTACGACTGAATGTAAATAAAATAACGTCCCATGTTTTATTACGAATATTACCAAAAAAAGAACATATTATTTATCAATCTCTAATATATTCGTACCATTCAACTTTTACCAACCATTCGTCTTTGTAAATAATAATCAATGAAAACTATTAAAAGTTAGTCTAAATTATTTGTAATATATTTGAATCATTGAAAGACACAATTAATTTTATTGAAACAAATTCATTTGTTTCATGAAAATGTAACAATAATAATATTTTCTATTATAAAAAAATATGAAATGAGTGATATAAAATCATTTTGTGGTCTTATTTTAAAACAATCGATATATTTTGTTCAGAAATTATTTATTTTAGTCAATTTGTTATAAAGGTTTTTTTTTTTTCAAAATGACCTGATGTTCTTATGGCTATATGCAAAATAAATTATTTATGTATATTTTTTATTTCAATTAAAATTTTATTTAACAAATTAAATATTGATTATTGATATTTATATAATACTATCAAATTGATATTTATTATACATATTTTTGTTCATATTTTACTTATTAAATTATTATTTTGGCATTTTCAATATGGAGGCCACAGGATGATTTTTATAGACACTGACGGCTAGTTTGTCATTCTATTCTCTAATTTCCGCTAATCTAGAGATTTTGATCTCAGCAACAGAAATCAATCGCGCAAAAAATCCACCAAAACAAATGGTGATACTTTTGGTTACAAACTAAATTTTTGTGAACATTCAAAGTAAATATACAGACAGACAAATTCCAGATTCGCCATTTTTGATACGATTTTTTTTTCATTGTGAAAATTATAAGATATATTTTAATTTGTTATTAGATAATATGTAATTAATGTACAAAATTATGAATAAACAAAAATAAATAGTAAATAAGTTGCCCAGTGATGATTTTTTTATTAAAGTATTTCAAATTTTGAAAATTTTATTTTCAATAATTACATGAAAAAGAAAACATGTCAGTCGTCTTATTTTCTACAATAAATTATAAATATATGAAATATGAAAAATGTTAAGAAGCACTTGAAAATATAGTAAATTATTGGTTATTAGATAGTGCTATATTATTTAAAAAAAAATGACATATTGACCGTGTGCAACTAAGTAATAAATGATACGATTGTTATAATAAAAAGATACTGTTTTTATTAATATTTAACTTATATCTACATATTATATAAAGACTTAAGTGATGCGTGTAATTTTGTCACTCGGACTCGTTATATGATCTATTTTTTTTTATTTCGAACAGTTTATTTTTTAATTTTATATTAATATTTTAAAAAGGATATCTTTATAATTCGAAGTATTGACAGACAACTAACAAAGGGGGATTATTATTTTTTTTATTATTTTTCAAAAAAAATATAACTAAAGTTTCGTCTTAGGGAATGTCTATTTCTTTTGTTTTGTACAAAAAGTCTTAAATTATGATTATTCCCTTTTGTTAGTGAGGTATGTATCGATATAAATAAATTGCTCATGTAATTTTTTAATATGAATTTATTAATCTATGGGTGCACTAAATGATGTTCAATTGTAAGTTGTAACTAAATTGAAATAAATTATGAAATGATTTTAAAAGAACATTGCATTTTTATTGTATTATTCCGATTTAATAAAGTCACTTATTTTTCTTTTTTTTATAATATATATTGATTGAATTAATATATATGATATTTGGATTTTTGGGCTAATTCTTATTTACTTAAATTAACTAAAATATGAACAAATAACAAGCGTTAAACACATAAGTGATATTGGAGGTAAGTCAAGTAAGCGTATGGCAAACCTGAGAATAGTGAATGAACCAAAAGAATATATATACATAGTCATATATATATTTATTTATATGTGAAGATGTATATTGAGGCCAGTCGTGGCGCAGGGGCACGAAGTGTGACTGTAAAATCGGCTGGTTGTAAGTTCAATCCACAATCGAGGAAGTGAAATATTTTTTTAAATTTATTTTATCGTTTCTTGATCTGAGGCAAGGACTTAAATTTTGACTTTTCTAACCAATCATGAAATAATAAAATGACAGTTAAGTATAAGTAATCTTTCTTTATTATAATAAGGTTGATAAATAAAAACAAAAAAAGCATAACGTGTGCGTCTCGGTACGTCTACCTGACAGAAGTTGATAACTTAAACTAATTTGTTTAATTTTGAAATTATTTAACTAGAGAAAAGCTTAAGTCCTCACTTAAACTTTGTATATATTAATTCGTTAATGTAAGGATGGGTTATTTATTAATAGAGTATTTTATTAATTATATTATTCTTTCTTTTTGAATAATTTTTTGTGTATGTACATTATTAGTATTATTATTTTATCCTACAAAAGTAATAATTAGGCATTCAGGTCATATATTCACTGTTAACGGTATATATATATATACAGATAACTTTAAATAACGTACGTATTATGTAATATTATATAATAACATTTTATTTTAAGATACCGTGGATTGAAAAATCGAAACTTAGTAAATACACGCAAATGAACAATATATTTTTTAACAAAAGCATGAAACGATACTGATTAAAACGTTGCTCCATTTATATTCAGGGTCATTCGAGATATCGATGTTTAGAACAACACGCAATATTGTATTAAAGTGTTGTAAACGATTTTTTTTTCGTAATATTAAGTCTTTAGTTTCATATTATCAAAGTAAATAGCACTAGTGAAAAATAAAGACACTATATATTTCTGAGCTTATTTTTTCTTAAGCACTTGATAGGTTATTGTGTTATTGTATATGTTATAGGAACCCCATTTTAACTACTTTTTTGCATACAGTATTATTTCCAGAAAAATAAACAAATTTCACCCAAAACAAAACAACAAACCATTTAAAAACATAGCCTTCCAAAAAAAATTTCTATCATCACTCACATCCAACAATCGTTACATTCAATTTTATACGGAAAAGGAGAAAAATGTCACTCATAAATAACCTTAGTATCTAAAGGCATTGTGTAGAGTGATGCAGGTCCGACGTAAAACGTGTCCACGTAGACTGAGGCGTTAAGACCATTTGTTAAGCATTCAAAGCCCGACTATTTATCTCCACCATTGACTGGGTACTATCAATGTGGTGCGATTCAACGTCGATAAATCGTTGTAAATCAAGGATGTGATGCAATTTGGTACTGTTATATGTTATATTGTTATGTATTGTATTAAGGTTTTTCTATATATTCATACTTTTACGCGTCAAATTCGTAGTTTTATACTTCTAATTCCAAGTTAAAATTAAAACTACTAATATGGGTTATTTGTTATTGTAATTTTTCTGAGCTGGCATGAAATTTAAAAATAACGGAATTTAAATAGTTAATAAAAATATTAGGTATAAAAGTACAAGCAATTTCATTTATATTAAAAATAAAAATATTATTTGCTACAGGTTCAGTTTTTGTTTATATTTAAAATATAGTTCTGAAGTCGACAATAACTTATCTCTTTCCTTTGACTTACTTATTTTATTTACATAAGATAGAGAAATCTGATAATCATTTAGAAACAAAGGTTATATAGCTTAAGAAAAAAGAGGAAAATTAGGAACTCTAAGACTTTCATAATAAACAGTTGTATTAGTATTAATATTACTAGAAAAAAAATAGAAGTTAGGGACCTTGTCGATGGTCCGTGTATAAAATATCTAAAGCGAAATATCGCAAATGTTTGAAACTACTAAGAAGTGTAGCTTTAATTATTTTTTTTCAATATAAAAAAAAGTTATTTCTGTTTTAAACGTGAATTTAATCGAAAACTACCCTTGTAGTAGTAGTTTAAAACAGGAATAAAAGCTAAGATACAAATACACTAAAGATACTGAGGCCGCTAAGTATTAGTAGGAGTTTTATAGACGAAAACTTTAATATATGTAGATACCTAATATATTAAAGTTTTCGTCGTTTCGTTCGTTCGTTCGTTTCGTATATGGTATTAGTACATAATATATACAATGTATGTATATGTTTTTTTTAAATGCATAATTTAAATGCACATAGTATTAAGTTGTTCGATACAATAAAGTAATGACGCCGTCGTGGCGCAGTAGGACAGCTTTTGACTGTGAACACGACGATCGTGTGTTCAATGACAACTCGACCGAATGATTTTGATTTAATTTTTCATTCCCTCGTTTTGGTATATGAAGCGCTGCATTCCGCACATGTAAGGCGCAGAAGGAACCAAATATTAAGACATCCGTTTTCATTGCGACACTTCCGTGTCCAACTTACCTACGAATTCTGTAAACATTGCGAATTGAGTCGCGTAACTCAAAGCAACTCGTTGCCTCGTTACCAATACAAGAAAATAAACATATTAAAATTTTTTAGTCCTCGAGTGGGAATCGAACCAACAACCTGTCGCGCTTACAATCGCTTGCTTTTGCTCCTACATCACGACTGACCACAAAACTGGGCATCCATAAATAAGACTAGTTGATTCATAAATAAAAGCACTATAAACAATTTTAGCGCCTTTAGAAAGAATTTCCTTCATATTTTTCCTCTTAAAACAATATAATGTCAACTTGACTTTAAGAATTTAAGGAAACAAAAAAGAAGTTTATTAAATTTGCGACTTTAATGCGCGCCTCGCCTTACTTTTCATGCCATTATCACTTTGTAATTAACACTTTTATATAAGTGGGACCGAAGGATTTTCAGTAAATAATTGGTTTCTTAAAATTAATACCATGAAGAATAAATAATGTTGTATATAAAAAAAATGTAGTATTCTAAATTATATTAGGTTTTGGGCCCTCTTTATATAATTTAATATTTTATCAGCTTCACGCTGTATCCCGCACACAGCAAGGTATGCAGAGGGAACCTAATGTTAAGACACTCCGGTCCCCACTTTCCGCCGACTTTTGGATGCATCGCGTGTTGAATGGCAGAAATCAACGCCGTGCTAAGCACCACCTCGACACCAGAGCGAAGAAGTGCAGATATTAATATTATTTATTATTTCATCTCCTCGAGTGGGGATCGAATCCACAACCAGCCAGTTTTACAGTCACACTTCGTGCCGTTGCGCCACGACTGGCCTCTAATATTTTATCTTTTACGTATAATTTATTTTCAGCCTATCGCTATCCACTACTGAACATAATCTTTCAGTCATCTCCTTTAAATCGTCAGACCATCTTGCTGTATAAAATATAATACTCTTATATTGCTGAGTGACTAACAGTCTTTTTCTTAAGGAAAGAACCACTAGTCTACGAACGTCTTTCCCTTAAGAATTTCAATCTTCGCAATCAAGGTTGAGTTGCATTAATAAAGTTCACCTTTTAAATGATCACACTATTTAAACATAACCTAAAATACGACACCTAGTTTAAACACGAAGAAGAGAAATATCTTATTTTCCCACATAATGTACGAAATCCATAGCTAATATCGAAAATCATTACGTATAATCTGCAAATTGCATGTCAAACTTTTAACGATATCCGTCGGATCCATAAAACAAAATCTAAAACAAACGAAGATAAATGAGCCGTTTCAAACCGTCGATGACAAAAGCAGGTATCGGAGCTCGAGATTGACAAAGTTTTATCGCAACACGTCAGTCTATTAGAAATTATTATTAGTTGTGACTTTACAGCTTTTCTGTGATATTATTTACTATCTATATATATAATATATAAAACTATTCCATTACTGAGTAAATGACAGATGATAAATAGACGAAATTATTGGTGAAAATTTGTTTTGTATATATATTTAAGGCGTATTGGAATGTTCCCCTAAGAAAGTATTTCCCGAAATTCCCGCAGGCATAGGAAAAAATTGAATTTTTCATATTATGTTTTAAAGTCATTGTCAGGATAGCGCTCCTTCTACTGGAACTCTCTATGGAACCTATTATTAAGATACTCCGTTCTAAATTTTCCGCCGAATTTTCGGTTTCACACGTACACTATTTATTTAAAGTTAGTATGGAAATTACTTACATGATCTTCTGATAAGTATATAATAATATTATGTTTGTATAGAAATATATAAAACAATCAAGTGAGAAGTAACTCCTATCGCAAATTTTTAACGATTCTAAAAAAACATGTCTGATGACGAAAACTCGACGTCTTTGTAAAATTTATCTTTATATAAAAAATATAAATATTACAGTGAATCTGATTTGAACAGAAATTAAAAAGTTACTAATGTTTAATCTAGTTCACGAATTATTCTATTTATAGGGATTTGGATCGTTAAGTAAAATATTACGCTATTTTGAGGCAAGTGGTGGCTAAGAGGCACCAAGTGTGAGTGTGACGCGACTGGTTGTGGATTCAATCTCCATTCGAAGAATTCGCTCTGGTGTCGAGACAAATCGCGGCGTTGAGTTACTCCACTCAACACGCAATGCCTCCAGAATTCGGCGAAAAGTGAGGAACTAAGTGTATGAACATTAGGTTCTCTCTGCCTACCCTGCTAAGTGTGGGATACAGCGTGAAGCTGATTTGATTTTTTATATATGACGAAAAAACACACATTTAATAATATGTCAGCTCACGCGTCGCAAAGTTGAGAACTTTTGTAATATGCCGCTCCCTGTTCTCTCATTTGCGATGAAGCAGCTGATAATAATATACATTATGAGTTTGTGTATACATACATTGATATATAGTTACGTTATGTAAAAAGATTATTTGTCCAACTTAACGTATAATATGCAGTTAGAGAGATTCTCGGCCTCTTAGGCATTTACCTAAGATCAGAAGACCGTCTTCTACTCTCTGCTCACCTGTCCTGCTACTCTAGTAGGCTAAATACAATTTGCAATAGACTAAGTCTGTTTAGTATTATTTTATAAATGAATAAGTTTATAAAATTCAGTATTAAATAAGATGTTACACAGAACCACCGTAGTCACGAACGTCTCAACGTCGTCGTGATGTACCATAATTAGTTTTTGATATATTGAAATGAGGCCAGTCGAGGCGCAGGGGCATAAAGTGTGACTGTAAAACCGACTGGTTGTGGGTTCGATCCCCACTCGAGGAAATGAAATATTTACTTAAATTTATATTTCCATTTCTTCGCTCTGGTGTCGAGGACAAGCGCGGCGTTAAGCTCTGCCACTCAACACGCAATGCCTCCAGAATTCGGCAGAAAGTGGGGAACGGAGTGTCTTAACACGAGGTTCTGCATACCCTGCAGTGTGCGGGATACAGCGTGATGATAAAAAAATATATTGAAATTGTTATATGTAGTGTCATAGCATAGGAAGAAAAATCACTGTATTTTTTAAATATAGATAGTTTTATTAATACTTTTTTCGGCGGGTAGACACAAAAGTAGACGCGTTTTTAAAAGCTCTGTAATTTTTTTAAAAAAAAAAGCTCTTAATAATACATATATGTGGTAAAAGTTTAAATACCTGTGTTTAAGTCGATTATAACTAAACTCACTCACTATTTTCTACACTATATTTATAATGACTACACCTGTGGAGCAACTTATGAAAAGTATGGAAGAACTCTCCTCTGTGTTCTCATCCAGAATGGGTGAGTTTGAAAAAAACTTAGTACAGTCTGGATCTGCAGCTTCCACCCCCACAGTAAAAACTTTGGCTGCTGAGTTCAACACATTCAAGTCCTTTGTGTGGAAAACCCTTGGCTTATTGAAATCTCAGGTTGAACTTGTGGCAGTTGGCCTGGACCGCCTTGAAACACAGTCCAGGAGAAAAGTTCTTCTTTTCCATGGCTTAGAAGAGAACAATAATGAAGATGTCCTGCACAAGATACTTTATGTATTATCCAACCAGTTGAAGATGTCTGACATTATGTCCACTGCAATTGAGTCTTGCCACAGACTGGGTGTTGAAAAAGACTCTGCCCGGCCCGTACTTCTCAGATTCACCAGCTGCCAGGTTCGTGCCAGCGTCTGGAGTGCGAAAACAACTAAAAGGCACTAAAATAACTATGACGGAGTTCCTGACTAAATCCCGCCAAGATGTCTTTACTGCAGCCCGTAAGCACTTTGGTATTAAGAAATGCTGGTCAGCGGATGGCATGATTGTTGTTTTGCTACCAAATAAATCTAAAATCAAGATTTCCTCACAGCGCGAACTTAAACAACTGATAGAACAAGGCTCCGTAACGAAATCCACTGACAGCAACTAAGTTCTTTGTTTATACCACTTTAATATGGCCGGTTAATAGCTCAATATACACTTTATATTACTTCTTTCCATTGCAGGGTATTTTTATGTTATTATTATCGTTGAGGCAATTTTTAAATATATTTTTTAACTAAATTTTTGTTAACTGTGACGTATCACTTTGTTTATAATTTTACTTTTTGACATGTGTCACTCATGTCATATGTTTGTATGCACAGTTTTGTCTTGCTTCACGTTCCGTTTCATGTTAAGCCTTCCTTTTTAAAACATTTTTTTTTGTAGCTTTAAATGTAGTGTAAAATTGTATTTAATTCGACTTGTACAAGTAAATTGTTTTGTAAATTGTATATAGTATACTAACTATACTAAAACGATACTCTGCAGCCCTGACACCCGTTTTGTGCCACATATTCAATAGATGCTTTCAGGCTTCGGTCTTTCCATCTTCGCTTAAAAAGGCTATTATTCATCCAATCTTCAAAGGGGGTAATGGGAACCAAGTAAATAATTATCATCCAATTGCAGTACTAAGTGCTCTTTCCAAAGTATTGGAACACCTCGTCAATAAAAGACTCAGGCATTACTTGGAGCATTTTAATTTAATTTCAAAACAACAATTTGGTTTTCGTAAAAATAAATCCACAGCTGAAGCAGTTCACGAATTAACTACGTTTATTGTGACCAACCTCAATAATAAAAAAAGGTACTTACTGTGTTTCTCGATCTCGCAAAAGCTTTTGATACCGTTCCCATTACAATTCTTTTACAAAAACTTGAAAATATAGGTGTGTAACTTCAGTTTTTTCAGAGTTATCTGACAGGGCGGACGCAAATGGTCAAAATAGGTAACCACGTAAGTGATGAACTTCATATACAATATGGCGTGCCCCAAGGAAGTATTCTTGGGCCCACTTTGTTTCTAATATTCATAAATGACCTTTGCAATCTCAGTAAACCAAATTCAAAAATCGTTACGTATGCAGATGACACTGCAATAACCTTTTATGATGATTCCTGGTCGAACATCCAAAGAGTGGCTCAAAATGGTATTACGTTTATCCTTAACTGGCTAAGCTTCCACACCCTCACACTAAATACTGACAAAACTAAGTTTATCACTTTTTCTTCCAAATTAACATCCCAACCTAAAAATCCTATTACCCTCATAGCCCACTCATGCTTCACACAAATGGAAGATAATTGCCATTGCTCAAAAATAGCTTCAGTAAACAACATAAAGTACTTGGTTATTATTTTGGATAAGACATTAAATTTCAGAGATCACGTGGAAGCCCTAACGGGCAGAATACGAAAATTAATATTTATTTTTAAAACACTTCGATATGTCGCGAATCAATTTATTATACGCAATGTCTATTATGCACTCGGTCGATCTATATTATCTTATTGCATATCTTGTTGGGGAGGGGCGTCTAAGACAGTGATGCTCCCACTAGAAATTGCACAAAGAGCCATCCTGAAAGTTGCCACCTTTCGACCAATCCTATACTCTACAACGCAACTTTATAAGGATTGCAAAGTTCTTAGCGTCAGGCAGTTATTTGTTTTACATACAATCTTACTTCAACACAAAAACACACCCTACGTTAAGATAACTAAGCGACGTACGGAAAATATTTGTCCTCTCCCCGTTATACGCTACTCTTTTTCTAAAAAATTTTTCTTCTATTTAGGCCCTTTCTTATACAATAAAATTAATACAAGTACCTCTATCTATAAGTTATCCGTCCATGAATGTAAAGCAACTATTCGCTCATTCTTACACAATAAAACATATGAAGAAACAGAATTATTCTTGCAAACATTATTATAAGCAATATTATAAAATTCACACTCTACATGCACAACACATACACACACATATATATACATTACTCTATACATAACACAAATACACACATCCTATACTTTCACCAAAATATTTAAAATTGTAAAGATAATTAGGTTATAATAAATGTACATTAAGACTTGTAACTTGTATTAGAATAACACTTGTTTTTATCATCCCCCGTGGGATACGGCACTGTTTCTCTTTATCACGGGCTATTTTGTAACCTATCTAAGAGGACAGTACCTCAACCAATTGTATTGTATACTATATAAGTGTTTAAATAAAGTTATTATTATAAAGTTATTATAGTATAGTTATATATTTATTTATTATTTAAATTAAAAAAAAATGATAACTTTCGAAGGAGCGCAATTTTATAATAAAGTACCAACACATATAAAAAATGTTAACTCATTTAACACATTTAAATGTCAATTGGCGAAATACGTCCGCGATAATTATTAACAATGTGTTAAGTAAGTATAAAATTTACCATTTTGTCACAATAACTTTATCTTTAATTATTATAAGCTATTTTTGTAAACGTAAATGTAACTGTTGACAACGACAACTTAACTAATGTATTTTAAAGTATTGTTCTCAAGTAAGTGGCTTAGGTCTTATTGAGAATAAATGTCTATAAACTGAACTGAAATTGTTTTTATATATTTATTTTATATTTTTTGAATATATACATTTTGAATATATTTACCTATTCTAATATTTAGATTATGTTAAATGAAAATGAATACTTTTCTTGTTCTTCTAGTATTTATGATAGCGCTGATAGTGATGATGATTTTGATTCAGAACCACTTTATGATAAGCTGTCGAAAACTTTCGACAATAATTGTTCTTCAACCCTCTCCCTGGTGCATATCAACGCGCAGAGTGTTCCGGCTCATTATTCTGACATTCTCGCTTCCTTTAGCTCCGGCGTAGTTGACTGTATACTTATATCCGAGACCTGGCTAAAACCATCGCTTTCATCTGCTTCCTATTCTCTTCCTGGCTATCACCTATTTCGCAATGACCGCACTAGTAGGGGTGGCGGTGGCGTTGGTATTTATCTCCGTGACCACATCCCTGCTAGAATCGTTTTTTGCTCTACTCCTCAACCTGATGGCTCTCTTGAATGCCTCTTTTTAGAGTTGATCTTGCGTCATACTAAAGTACTGGTCGGAGTTCTGTAATCCCCCAATGATCAAATAGATTATTTTAATACGCTGGACAGTATTCTTGAGAACCTTCGACCCCTGTATGAACACATTATATGCATGGGTGATTTAAATACGTGTCTTTTAAAAAATGATCGTAGAACTCATCTACTAAAGGCATTAAACGAGTCCTATAATTTACACCTCTTACCTATGTCTTCCCCTACTCATTACTTTCCTAACTGTAGACCTTCTCTTCTAGATCTTATTTCAGTCTCTAGCCCTAAACTTGTTTCTTCTCACAGTCAAATGACCGCTCCGTTCTCCTTTCACGACCTTATTTTTCTATCGTATGAATTACGTCCTCCCAAGGTTAGAGGCAAAATTCATCTTCAGCGCAGTTTTAAGCATATGGATCTAGAACGCCTAAGGGAGGATGTGAGGAACATCGACTGGTCTTCCGTTATGTCATCTAATAGTATTGACATGATGGTACAATCTTTAACTGCTGAACTGATTAACATTTACAACATCCATGCCCCTGTAAGACCAGTTCGTATGAAGCATGCGCCTGCCCCCTGGTTAACACAAGTCATCAGAAATACAATGGCTAAACGCGACAGAGCGAAGTTAAAAAACAAAAAATCTCCTTCGCCTGAAAATCTTATTGCCTATAAAAAACTGCGAAACATCTGCAACAGAATGTGTAGGGATGCTAAGCGTCGCTATTTCCATGATACTATTCAGAATCTTAATCAAGCACAAATTTGGAGATCCTTGGAGTCGTTTGGTGTAGGCAAAACCACTGAAACTCGTCAAGTCTCAGTGGACCTTCACACTCTCAATTCTTTTTTTACAACCTCACCATTTAATATAAATCCCCTAATAAAATCTGAAACATTATCAATGTTGTCACGTCTCAACCTACCAGACTCCATTCCTTTTACTTTTAAAGCTGTGTCGGAGGATGATGTCAAGAAGTGTGTCTGCTCCATTTCCACCAAAGCCTTTGGAGTTGACAATCTCAGCCTTGAGATGATTTTTCCGGTGTTGGAAAGCATTGCACCAGTGGTCACCCACATTATCAACTTTTCACTGTCAAGTAATGTCTTTCCTTCACTATGGAAGAGTGCCCATGTCATTCCATTACCCAAATCCTCCAATCCCTCCAATGTCACTGATTACCGCCCCATATCCATTCTCCCTATTCTATCTAAGGTCCTTGAATCTTTAGCCAATAACCAAATTTACTCCTTTCTATCAACCAATAATCTACTGTGTCCTTTCCAGTCCGGTTTCCGTCCCCTTCACAGCACAGTTGGAGCACTGTTGAGTATAACGGAGGACATTCGGTGCGCTATGGACAACACCAAGCTCACTGTTATGGTACTGTTAGATTTCATTGTTAGATTAGCAGTGCTTTCAGCTCTGTTGACTTCGAAAT
This sequence comes from Heliconius himera, assembly GCA_021202915.1. Taxonomy (NCBI): domain Eukaryota; kingdom Metazoa; phylum Arthropoda; class Insecta; order Lepidoptera; family Nymphalidae; genus Heliconius; species Heliconius himera. The sequence continues at coordinate 1,991,190 of JAJHJA010000136.1, read as the reverse complement.
ACTTCTTGGCACACTTCGAGCAGTCAACATTTCATCTACAGCTATTAGCTGGTTTCGTTCTTACCTCTTCGGGCGCCGGCAATGTGTTAAAGCTAACGATACGACATCGACTTGGCTTGATATTACTGCTGGCGTTCCCCAAGGCGGCGTTCTTTCTCCTCTTCTTTTTTCTATCTTCATTAACAATATTTCTAGAGTCATTACTTCTCCTTTCCATCTGTATGCAGATGATTTGCAACTTTACCGTCATAGTGACTTAAATGGATTGCCTGAAGCCATCGAAATGTTAAATAATGATCTTGATGCGATTCGAACTTGGGCCGAATCTTTTGGTCTATTAATTAATCCAAAAAAATATCAGAGTATTATCATAGGCAATAATAGACTGAGATATAAAATTAACTGGGATTCTTTGCCCGTGATACGCTACTCAGGAGTGCCGATTCCCTATTGTAGCGTAGTTAGGAATTTAGGACTTAATCTTGATTGCAACATGTCTTGGGCACCGCATATCAATGCAATCAGCAAGCGCATGCATTTCTCCTTCCATTCCCTGAGGCGTCTCCAATACTTCCTTCCTCACAAAACCAAAGTTATGCTAGCGCAATGTCTTCTCCTTCCAATACTCGACTACGCTGACGTCTGCTATTTGGATGCGACTGAGGACCTACTTAACAAATTAGAACGTCTTCAAAATCTCGCCATACGCTTTATTTATGGCTTACGTAAGTATGATCATGTATCTCAATTTCGAACTCAGCTTAAGTGGCTCCCAATCTGATTTCGCCGTGATATGCACATCCTTACCTTACTTTTTAAAATCCTTAACTACAAGAATTTTCCTACATACCTACGGTCCCGCTTCAACGTTCTTCCTCCTCCCTCACGCTCTAGGCGGTCGTGTGTCATCCCGGCGCTTGACATACCTATGAGCAACACCAAATTCTTGCAGAACTCCTTCTCCGTATATGCCGCATCCCTTTGGAACCATCTCCTTAACTCTTTCCAGAGAACCTCTTCCCTAAAGTCCTTTAAATACCAATTAAAAAATCATTTACTTGCTACTGAGAACAATTAGTTTATATCCGAACAGTTTCAATATATTGCAACTTCATTTCTTTCATTTTTCTTTTCTTTTAACCCATTTATGTATTCCCATTTATGTATTACCCATTTATATATATATATATATATATATATATATATATATATATATATATATATATATATATATATATATATATATATATATATATATATATATATATATATATATATATATATATATATATATATTATTTATTTTATTTGAGGCCGGTCGTGGCGCAGCGGCACGAGGTGTGACTGCAAAATCGACTGGTTGTGGGTTCGAATCCCACTCGAGGAGATGAAATATTTACTTAAATTTATATTTCCATTTCTTCGCTCTGGTGTCGAGGCTAAGCGCGGCGTTGAGTTCTGCCACTCAACACGCAATGCCTCCAGAATTCGGCAGAAAGTGGGGAACGAAGTGTCTTAACACTAGGTTTCCTCTGCCTACCCTGCTGTGTGCGGGATACAGCGTGAAGCTAATTTTTATATTTATTTAATAGTATATATGTTTATGTAGTTTATATATGTATAATTGTATATATGTATTTATATTTGTGAATATGGTGTTTCTTCTATTAGTATATTTTGTTTCTATTTTTTTTTTACTGTTAATTGCATTACTCTCCCCGCTGTTTTGATAGATATCCACCTCCACTGATTGGCTGGAAGAGATTTCTTTTAGAAATAAGCCCACCCTTGTCAACCAACTTTACATTTTATATTACTGTATGTTTTGTTTGATGCAATAAAGAATATAATATATATTAATATATAGTTTAAAAAACTTGAAAATATGCTTTTCTACACCACGTACACTACAAGTGTTAAAAGCTTAAACTCTGACTTACAATTCATCTCAGAAGGGTTTCATTATTTAGGCCCTGGTTCCATTATCAGGCTAGCTCGATGATACTACGTTTATAAAAATATATTATGTAATATTTTATACAATTTATATTTTTCCTGCGTAGTAGAAAAAGTGGTACGTAAAGTGTTAAGTTGAGCGTATTCTGTCTTACCAAATTTCTTCCCCCCAAGTGGGAAGCGAACCCACAACCGTCACGGTGACAATCAGACTATATCACTGCAGCACTACGGCCTCAATTTCATATATCATAAGTACATTTAGGTTACTATGCATAAGTTAGCGCAAGCTTATCAAAAATTCGCCACAAAAATTCTGTATTACAAAATATGTCGTGACATACCTTATGAGAATAAGGCAGAAACAATCTTTTTTGCCTTATTCTTTATTCATGCAAATCTTTATTCATATTTCTAACTAGAATATGTGTGATTTTTCCATATTATTTGTTTTATGATTTAGTAACGTGTTGCTGCCACTTCTCTTTGGGGTTTTAACAAAGTAGTTGGAGAATTTTTTAAAGTGTTATTTTACACTTACAAAAACAAAACCAATTTAGTTAACATATAAAAAATTGTAAGTAGCGGGATTAGAACTCGCGTTTCTTGGAAACCGCCCAAAGCGTCGTTATTTTTTTTTACAGATTCAATTGTTCATTCATGTAAGTATATAAGTTTATAACATGTATGAACACGTGTGTGAACTTGAATATAAATATTCCTAATATGACTAAACAAAACGCAGCGTTAAGCGCCACGACACGCAAAATGTTTCTTTTTTTTGAGTATAAGACCACCAAAAATAATCTATAATATAGAATGCAATAACATATAATTTAAATTATTTTCTTACAAAACCGGATGTAATATTGTTAAGTGAACATCAATTTATTAACTGTCACAAATGTAATAATTTCTTGTTAATATTAAGGGGTATAATTTGTACTATATTTTTCTTTTTAATTAATAGTATCATAAAAAAAGCACAGAAGCGCTGTGTGACAGCGTTTAACTTTTTTTTACTTTCATGCACATGTACCTAGAACCTAGTTAAAAGATACTCCGTTCCCAATTCAGACATTTCCATTTACCACTTTCCGCCTAATTTTCGAAACGCGGTGCTTAGTTACGCATCTCAACAAGTAATATCTGTTCTGTTCTGTTTCTTAATTTATGTGTATTTTTATGTGTGCCACTTGATCATAGATTATTTCATCAATGTAATGTAGAATGGAGAAGAACGATGAGGATTGGTCACTGAAATATAAAATGAGTAACAAATTCGAGTGACAAGAGAAAAACAGGATGTCCAACACTATATTCTCTCTGCCTACCCTCCCTCTCTCATATGCGGGATACAGCTTGATGCTAAACATAAAAAATAAATAGTAATTCTTGTCTGATATTTACCGAACGTATCACTAAAAAAATATATTATAATAAAATTAGCCTCTCGCTGTATCCCGCAGCATACAGTAGGGAAAGGCAAAGGGAACCTAGTGTTAAGACACACCGTTCACCGCTTTCCGCCGAGTTCCGGAGGCATTGCGTGTTGAGTGGCGGAACGCGCGGCGGAACGGAAGTTGCCTCGACACCAGAACGAAGAAATGAAAATATAAATGTAAGTAAATATTTCAACTCCTCGAGTTGGGATCGAACCCAACAGCCAGTCGATTTTACAGTCACACTCTGTGCCCCTGCGCCACGACTGGCCTGAATTATATACAGAGTGGAAGTGTAAACACCACTTTAAATGAAACCACAGTTTTAACTACTCTATAAAAGCCTAATTTAAATCAGAAGAAAATAAATTTCCAAAAATGCAAAAGTTATTATTTCAAACAAAATAAATAATAAAATTATTATTTTAAAATGAAACGCCATTTGTAAGGATGACGCATGCACACATAAACCTATCAAAGAAACACCGCCGCACACGGCTCATTCCGAAATCGAGTCGTAGGTATTGGCGATAAAGTTCAAAGTAGTTTAACCTTTAGTAGTAGTAAGTGTTTATGTTATTGGGATCTATACGTAATCGCGAAATCGTGAAATGAAAAAAAAATCCTACGTCCAACTGTTGAGGCATCTTGATTAATTTCTTAAAGTATAGGTTTGAAATATTTTACCCTATATGCTGTTTCCGTAAAAGGAGCGCTGCCTCTTCCACCTTGTATATATAAAAACAAACAAAGAATTACGACGTATTTAAGGAATATATGAATATAGTCCGCTTAATATACTCCAATGCAAAACTAAAATAAAACCGCGGTGGCATTGTGTTTTGCCTTTTACCAGAGCGAATAAAATAAACGATTATCCCTCTGCCTACCCTATTATATGCGGGATACACCGTGCTGGTAGAAAAAAAACTAAAAAAAATATTATCTTGATACTAGACACGTATATCAAAATAGTACCAAAATATTTATTTTAACATACATGGACAACCCTTAAACTCCACATTACATCATAATTTTAGTAACAGTTCTCATTTATCGGAGTGCTTCTATTAAATTGATAGATACACTTAAATAAATTGACGTCAAATAAAATAAAACATCGTTATGATGACACCGTCGCCAGTACGAGCTATATAACAGAAATGTTTTACAAATACACAAGAAAATTTTATAGAAAATTGTTTTCAATAAATGCTGTATTGTGGCTTCGACTGTTTTTCGGATATTACAATGAAATCGTGTCTTCTAAACTTTTACGGTTTTTACTTAGATCGTATTGTGCTTTTTATGGTTTATTCTCAATATTTTTTATGATGTATTATTTGTATATGAACCAAAATTATTTTTTCTCAATTTTCTCCATTCAAATGGCTTTACATTTCTTTATTAATTTATTTATATCGTCTTACACTAAGGACAAGAGTTTTCACAAATTTCAATCTGAAATAAAAATTGTTGACAAAATGCTGGGTGTGAATTCGGACTTTTTCAACATAACTATATCGACACGTATACTTATATTGAGTTTTATTGGTAAAATTATTGCTGAATTTGTATGTTTCTTTAGAGATATATCCTTTTTCAACACTAGGCATATGATAATAATTTGCATGTTGGTAACAAATCATTTAAGTTTAAGTACTGGCATCATGCTCTTCGAACTAATGTACGCTAGACTAAATTTTATAGTACTAAATATAAAAATTAAGTTCGAAGATAAAAGAATTGTGCCTAATAAAAAGAGTTATATGCTCAAAAAATTCTTGCATATATACAAAATTTTATTGGACAATTTCAGTCGAAACAATAATTCTTTAAATATAGTGGTAAGTTGTTTTATTATTTACATAACATGGTTAACCCTCTGCGGCTGACGTAGTACTGTAGTCCCATAAACACCTAGATTATAAAATTCGGTTCATTATCACTGATCTTCAAATTTAAGCACCGCTTCTTGTAGTACCTTACTGTCATGAGTTTTCACGTCGGATAGTGCGTGACAGGTGGTCGCTAGCCCACGGTTGCATAGAGGGAGAAAAGTGTCCACGAGACGTGGTAAGTGTCAGCTAGACTACCTACCACCTTAGTAAAATTATAAAATTTTCGTACTGTTTCTATATTAGATAATGTTTTTTTTTTTGTATTATTTTACCTTATATTAGAAATAAATTAAAAAAATCAGCTTCACGCTTTATCGTGCATACAGCAGGGTAAGTAGAGGGAACATAGTGTTAAGATACTCCATTGCCCACTTTCTGCCGAAACCAGATTTCGGCGGAAAGTGGGAAATGGAGCGTTCGCCCCCCGCGCGTTGAGTTCCGTTTCTTAACACGCAATGTTAAAATTTAATTTCATAATATTTATTATAGACTTATTTATATAAAGTTAATATGTTCTGTTTCATTGTAAAAATTCACATTGTTTTCAATATTTAAAATTGATTTTTACTTAAAAAATAATGAAATAAATATAAATAAAATAGCTGCATAAGTTAATTCTGTAAAAAATATTTGCTGCTAAAAGGTGTCTCGTAGACTACAAATGGCAGTATAATTGTAAGAATTAAGCCACGTCAGTGACAAAGGGTTAATCTATTTATTTTAAAAATATTGTTATTTATTTAAATAATATTGTTAAGTGTTATTCATACACTAACGGGATTCAAAGCGGCCCTTTTTGTACAATTTTCAAGAGACGCGAATTCGAGTTCCGAAAAGTTAAAATTTCTTATGTTTTTAAATATTTTTACTCTATTGTTTACTATGCTGGGTAAGCAGAGGATTTTTTTTGTTAAAGCATTCTATTCCCCACTCTCCGCTTAATTTTGGAGTTTAGTAATACTGCATTTCCTCGAATGGGTATTTTTTAAAATAAGCAAATACTTATTAATTAATATTTCATTGTTGCAGATATTTTTAACCTGATATTTATTTTTATGCGACTTGTGCTCTGTTTTAATTTTGGTATAGTTATATATGTTAGTCACGTAAGTATAAATGTTAATTAAAAAAAAAATTAAATTAAATTTATTTAAAAGCTTCACGCTGTATCCCGCACACAGCAGGGTAGGCAGAGGGAACCTAGTGTTAAGACACTCCGTTCCCCACTTTCTGCCGAATTCTGGAGGCATTGCGTGTTGAGTGGCAGAACTCAACGCCGCGCTTAACACCAGAGCGAAGAAATGGAAATATAAATTTAAGTAAATATTTCATCTCCTCGAGTGGGGATCGAACCCACAACCAGTCGGTTTTGCAGTCACACCTCGTGCCGCTGCGCCACGACCGGCCTCATTTTAATTAAATTATAATTTAATATTCCTTAGTCGCACCTAACGGTGTAGTGTGAAAGCGCAGAGAAGCTTCCAGTTTTTATAAAAAAACGAAGCTCTGGCAGCCACAGGCTCCTGGGCATAATTTTAACTCGCATAATAACTCGAACTTAATCTTTAGTTACATATTTCCAGAAATATACAGTACTGTCTATCAATATTTTTTACGAAGGAATTATAGGTGCTACTATGATATGCACTTTGGCTACAATGGCTGAATTAATATTGAATGAATACGATAAAATAAAGGAGATACTTGCCGATTTACTAATATCAAATAAAGGTACCCAAATATGAATCAGAAATATCTCTTTCACTCTCTTATTATCAGGTAGAGGGAATCTAGTGTTAAAATATTCCATTTCTCATTTACAGCTGAATTCTGGAGGCATAGCGTGTTGAGTGGCGGTACTCAACGACACACTTTGCCATATTACCGTTTATTTTATGTTTTATTACCTATTTATCATCATATTTATTGTTGTATTTATTTATTTTTCAGATGAAGAATTAAGAAACATGATCTACGAGACCCTTGAATACATATCGAACAGACCACCTAAATACACCATCTGGAGGATATTTCCTTTGAATATACATTTATTTATAGGATTTGTAGAACTTTGCACAACTTATGTAATTATCTTGTTGCAATTTAGATATTAATTAAATAACATACGAAGTATAAGATTTTGGTAAGTTAATAAATTATCTATATGATCAAAAAATATTTTACTTCTTATTTTATTTTAAATTTAAGTAAAAGATATCATGCCATAAATATTACACTTTTTAATTAAACATGGAAAACTATTATTGTCTCCATAAAAAGCAAAATAAGCAGATAATCTATTTTATAATATTTGCGATAACACACTGGCACATCTTTTGAACCACTGGACCGATTTGAATGTAACTTTTTTTGTTGTATAGTTACTAGCACTGGTCATGATCTACGGTTATTTTATTTTTGAAGACTTCCAAATCTGATGCAGAACCGAAGTGGTCCAGCTTAACTATAAGAAATAATTAAAAGTATTTGTAACAAAAGTTATTGAATGTGATAAACATTTTTCACTGACATAACAAAAACATTGGAGATTTGGAACATCTGTTGAACAATCATAACAGTCTAGATAAACTATAAGAAATATTGAAATGCCGCGTTAACAACATTTAATAAAATTATTAAGTTAACATCGTCATCGAGGCTAGCCGTGGCGCAGCGGCACGAAGTGTGACTGTAAAACCGACTGGTTGTGGGTTCGATCCCCACTCGAGGAGATGAAATATTTACTTAAATTTATATTTTCATTTCTTCGCTCTGGTATCAAGGCAAAGCGCTGCATTAAGTTCTGCCACTCAATACGCAATGCCTCCAGAATACGGCAGAAAGTGGGGAACGGCTTGTTTTAACACTAGGTTTCCTCTGCCTATCCTGCAGTGTGCGGGATACAGCGTAAAGCTGATTTAATTATTTTTTTTTAATTAATAGTAGCATACAAAATACACTGAAACGATGTGAGGCAGCGTTTAACCTTTTTTTAATTTCACGCACATAGCAGGGTAGGCAGAGTGCACGTGGGAACCTAGTTAAAAGACACTCCATTCCCAATTCAGACATTTCCATTCCCCACTTTCCACCCAGTTCTCAAAACGCGGCGCTTAGCTACGTCTCAACAAGTAATATCTGTTTTAAATAAAACTATTTTAACCGGATTAATCGCGTATATTTTGTATGTTTATACATTTTTGGAAACCCGACGTTTCGAACACTTTGCAGTAGTCCGTGGTCACGGGTAGACTGAGGTGGCATTCGTCTGTCAGTTGACATAATTATTATATCAAACTACCGCCAACGATTTCTTAATTGCCTCGCGTACTGCCCTGGATTCCTGCAGAATGAGCTGATGGTATCTTGCCCTCTGGTATGGTGGGTTTGAGACTTCAATGATTTTATGAGTGGGTCCCAGGTGGTAGAAAGCTTCCAGCCGTCCTCTCTATTGAAATTAGGATGTTTTTGTATTTCAATAGCCTCGCGGATCATTCTAGGAATGTATCTGTTTTCCTTAGCTAGGATTTGGGGTTTATCAAACCTAATGTAGTGGCTGGGTTTATCCACAGTATGCTCACACACAGCTGACTTCGATACATGCCCATTCTTGATATCAGAAATGTGTTCTTTCACCCTAACACCGATGCTTCTCTTTGTTTGACCTATGTATGATAAGCCACAGTCACAGTCTAGTTTGTATACACCTGCACTCTGTAAAGGAATATTACTTTTCACTGGTCTCAAGAATTGGCTCACTTTCTTGTTAGGCTTGAATATGGTTTTTATGGAAGCTCTTCTTAAGATGTTGCCAATCCTGTCTGTAACTCCCTTCACATATGGTAGAAGTGCCGGCTGTCTCTCTAGTGTGGGTGGCTTGTTGGTCTTCTGACAACGCTGGCGGGGAACTGGCAGCTTGTTCTGATGAAGAGTATTCTTCACCTGGCGAAGCTCGTCCCCTAGGTGTTCAGCATCGCAGAGGTGGTGGGCTCTCTGAAACAAAGATTTGCCAACGGTAGATAACTGTGTAGGGTGATGGTGAGATTCACCATTGAGGTATCTATTGGTGTGCGTGGGTTTCCTATAAACTGTGTGGCCTATTGTGCCATTGGGATTTCTTATGACTAAAACATCAAGAAAAGCTAGGGAATTATTTGCCTGTAATTCTATTGTAAATTTAATATTGTCATTAATAGAATTGAGGTGATTTAGGAATATATAAATACTGTCCGTAGGTAAAATGGTAAAAGTGTCATCTACGTACCGCTTATATATCCTAGGTAGACAGGGTGCAGAGCTAAGAGCCATCTCCTCAAAGTCCTCCATGTATATATCTGCTATTACCGGGGACACAGGCAAACCCATAGCAATGCCATCTATTTGTAAATAGAATTCTTGATTGAACATAAGATATCCAGATGTGAGGCAGTGTTCCAAAAGTTCAAGATATTCTATAGGCATATTGTTATCCTCTAGCTTCCTCTTGACAATCTTGATGCAGTCCTTGACGGGAATACTGGTGAACAGGGACTGGACATCAAAACTGACCATGGTCTCATTGTTAGCTAACTTAAGATCTTTCAGTCCGCTAACAAAATGGTAAGAGTCCCTGACATAAGATGTTGTGTGGCCACGCAGTGGAGAAAGTACTTTGGCGACATGTTGAGCCAGCTTATACGTCGGCGTATCGATTTGGCTGACTATTGGTCGAAAAGGTACATCTTTTTTGTGTATTTTTGGTAACCCATACAACTTTGGAGGTTTTACACAGCTAGGCACGAGAGATTTAATGTCAAGATGTAACGTTTTCGCGCGTTTTTGATCAAATCGGATGTATTTTTAAGTATTTTTGTTGTAGGGTCTTTATCAACAATTTTATAAGTTTTTTGATCCGATAGCAATATTGACATTTTTTGTATATACTCGTCGGTGTCTAGTATAACCGTCGCGTTACCTTTAACGGCTTTGAGGACTGTTATATCCTCGTTTTTTCGTAGTTTACTAAGAGCCCGAGATTCATCACGAGAAAGATTTGATTTAGGTGGTTTACTACGGCGCAGTAAAGATGATATATCTTGGCGAATAGCTTCAGAATCTTCCTTCAAAATCTGGTTTTTATATAAACAGTCCTCAACGTTAGTTATTATTTCCTCGATAGGTATTTTTCTAGGCGCCGGCGCAAAGTTAAAACCTTTATTTAATACTTCAATAGTCGACTCATCTAATGTTTGTTTTGACAGATTGACAACTGACGTTTGTGTTGTCTGTGTAGAAGTTACGGCGTTACCATAGACATTTTTCCGTTTGGATTTTAATTCGAGATTAAAATACCTATCGAGGAAATAATAACTAACGTTGAGGACTGTTTATATAAAAACCAGATTTTGAAGGAAGATTCTGAAGCTATTCGCCAAGATATATCATCTTTACTGCGCCGTAGTAAACCACCTAAATCAAATCTTTCTCGTGATGAATCTCGGGCTCTTAGTAAACTACGAAAAAACGAGGATATAACAGTCCTCAAAGCCGTTAAAGGTAACGCGACGGTTATACTAGACACCGACGAGTATATACAAAAAATGTCAATATTGCTATCGGATCAAAAAACTTATAAAATTGTTGATAAAGACCCTACAACAAAAATACTTAAAAATACATCCGATTTGATCAAAAAACACGCGAAAACGTTACATCTTGACATTAAATCTCTCGTGCCTAGCTATGTAAAACCTCCAAAGTTGTATGGGTTACCAAAAATACACAAAAAAGATGTACCTTTTCGACCAATAGTCAGCTAAATCGATACGCCGACGTATAAGCTGGCTCAACATGTCGCCAAAGTACTTTCTCCACTGCGTGGCCACACAACATCTTATGTCAGGGACTCTTACCATTTTGTTAGCGGACTGAAAGATCTTAAGTTAGCTAACAATGAGACCATGGTTAGTTTTGATGTCCTGTCCCTGTTCACCAGTATTCCCGTCAAGGACTGCATCAAGATTGTCAAGAGGAAGCTAGAGGATAACAATATGCCTATAGAATATCTTAAACTTTTGGAACACTGCCTCACATCTGGATATCTTATGTTCAATCAAGAATTCTATTTACAAATAGATGGCATTGCTATGGGTTCGCCTGTGTCCCCGGTAATAGCAGATATATACATGGAGGACTTTGAGGAGATGGCTCTTAGCTCTGCACCCTGTCTACCTAGGATATATAAGCGGTACGTAGATGACACTTTTACCATTTTACCTACGGACAGTATTTATATATTCCTAAATCACCTCAATTCTATTAATGACAATATTAAATTTACAATAGAATTACAGGCAAATAATTCCCTAGCTTTTCTTGATGTTTTAGTCATAAGAAATCCCAATGGCACAATAGGCCACACAGTTTATAGGAAACCCACGCACACCAATAGATACCTCAATGGTGAATCTCACCATCACCCTACACAGTTATCTACCGTTGGCAAATCTTTGTTTCAGAGAGCCCACCACCTCTGCGATGCTGAACACCTAGGGGACGAGCTTCGCCAGGTGAAGAATACTCTTCATCAGAACAAGCTGCCAGTTCCCCGCCAGCGTTGTCAGAAGACCAACAAGCCACCCACACTAGAGAGACAGCCGGCACTTCTACCATATGTGAAGGGAGTTACAGACAGGATTGGCAACATCTTAAGAAGAGCTTCCATAAAAACCATATTCAAGCCTAACAAGAAAGTGAGCCAATTCTTGAGACCAGTGAAAAGTAATATTCCTTTACAGAGTGCAGATGTATACAAACTAGACTGTGACTGTGGCTTATCATACATAGGTCAAACAAAGAGAAGCATCGGTGTTAGGGTGAAAGAACACATTTCTGATATCAAGAATGGGCATGTATCGAAGTCAGCTGTGTGTGAGCATACTGTGGATAAACCCAGCCACTACATTAGGTTTGATAAACCCCAAATCCTAGCTAAGGAAAACAGATACATTCCTAGAATGATCCGCGAGGCTATTGAAATACAAAAACATCCTAATTTCAATAGAGAGGACGGCTGGAAGCTTTCTACCACCTGGGACCCACTCATAAAATCATTGAAGTCTCAAACCCACCATACCAGAGGGCAAGATACCATCAGCTCATTCTGCAGGAATCCAGGGCAGTACGCGAGGCAATTAAGAAATCGTTGGCGGTAGTTTGATATAATAATTATGTCAACTGACAGACGAATGCCACCTCAGTCTACCCGTGACCACGGACTACTGCAAAGTGTTCGAAACGTCGGGTTTCCAAAAATGTATAAACATACAAAATATACGCGATTAATCCGGTTAAAATAGTTTTATTTAAAATGTGTAATAATCGTGAAAATCAAAGAACTTATTAAGTAATATCTGTTCTGTTCTGTTTCTTAATTTATGCTTGTTTTTAAGTGTGCCACTTGAGTATAGATTATTGCATCAATGTCACGTAGAATGGAGAAGATACTAATAAATATTCTCATTTTCTTCGTTCCGGTGTCGAGGCAAAACACAACGACGCCGCGGTTGTTGATTTTCCCCACTCAGCATGCAATGCCTCCAGAACTCGGCGGAAAATTGTGAACGGAGTGTCTTAACACTAAAATCCCTCTGCCTACGCTGTTATTTATTTATTTATTCATTAGGTCAGCCAACAAAATAGACACACAAATTCACACATATACAAATTCTAAAAATTACATTGCAAGGTGTTATTTCACTTATAGGCAGACACAACATGCTCCAACTGTATACTCATACATTATTTTACAATTAAAATTAGGTTAAGTAACAAAGATGAACAAAATACAATAATCAAAAAATAAAAATATTGAAATATATAAAAAAAAAAACAGCTTAAACTATTTATCAAAACTAACAAGAATAACAAAAAAAATTATAATAACAAAACACAATAAGCAAAAAAAAATTTAAAAAACAATTTAAAAAACACATTAACAATTTGTAAACTCAAAATAAATAATCAAATAATACAAAATATGAGAGTAAGTCAAGAGCAACCGAAGTATTTGTAAATTTTACATTTAAAATATCCTATGATATCATACGCCACATCTAAATCCTCAATATCGATGGCCATTTTATTATATTGATACAGGAGTGCTGGTATGGGAGAATTCATTCCTAACTTAGTCTTGTACAATTTGATGAAGAAATATTGTTTAGGTCTGCGAGTTACCCTATTAGGTACGTATAGTGCGAGTTGACTGACCAGATAATCTGAATCAATTTTGTGGTTAAACAATTTGTACAAGAATAAAAGATTCAACAGTGTTCGACGTTGTTCCAGCAAAATCAAACCAAATTTACTTAATAGTGAGCTATAATTTAAAGATTTAGGAAGTTTTATTCGATATTTAAGATGTTTTAAAAATTTGTTTTGGACTTTTTCTATTCTAAGACAATGATTGTTTTGATGTGGAGACCATACTGGACAACAATATTCCAACTTAGAGTGTAGCAGGTAATTGTAGAGCGATATTATGGTAATAGGATTTTTAAATTCCCTGGAACATCTCAATACAAACCCTAAAGCTGATGTAGCAGAACCTACTATAGTATTTATGTGGTCAGAGAAAGTCAATTTAGAATCAACCAAGACGCCCAAATCACGAATAACAGTGACCTCCTTTAAGGTTACCTTTGAAATTGTGTAGCTTGTTGCCAATGTTTGCTTTCTTCTGGTGGGCTTTATATGAAAACATTTGCTGGGATTAAGTTGCATGTGATTTACCTGGCACCATTCAACAACAGCATTAACATCGCTTTGGAGAAGAATTGCATCATGTTGGGTTTTGACTGCTCGCAGAAGCTTGAGATCATCAGCGAACATAAATATTTTCGAGTATTTTATATATTGGCAAACGTCATTGATGAATATATTAAAAAAGAGGCCCTAAAATTGATCCCTGAGGTACCCCTGAGAGTATCATATAATGCTCTGAAGTACTACCATTCAACACTACTCTCGAAGTTCGATTATCCAAATAGGACTTACACCAACCGAGTAGTGGATGTCTTACACCGTATGCTTGTAGCTTACGTACTACAAGCTACTATATTATGATCCACTTTGTCAAACGCACTTGAAAAATCAGTATAAATTGCATCAACTTGAATATTTTGATCAACTGATTCAGCCGCTTGATTAATGTAACTAACGAGGTTAGTGTTCGTTGATCTCTTAGAGATCTGGAAACACCCCCTGCTCAATAGATGTATTAAATATCATTGTGATCGGAACCACTAATGCACTGGCGCAGTTGAAGAGAAAGATTGGTGGGATATTGTCCGGACAGCCTTTGTCGACTTGTAACTGATATCCCAAACTCATTTAAATATATTATTTAATAAATAATGCCTTGGCTCGTGATGTGTCTAGTGGTTAGAACCCTTTATAGTTGTGATCGTGAAGAACCCAAAATCTTTTAGAGATTCAGAGGTAACAAAGTTAAGAATTTTATATTATACCATTAGAAGGTATTGCTTTAATAAGATATTTGCCATCAGAAGTTGTTCTTGTGTCAGTTATTTAGATAACTGCAGACTCGACAATATAACATTGTCATAACTCGAAGCTCGTCCGAAGATAAGCCAAGAGCGCGTCCTATCTTCCTCTCCACTATAACTGCGAACTAGTTATAATAAAAGGAAGAAAGAGTACGGGCCCCTCCCCGCCCCTACACCGTGAATTCCTACCAGACTGCGGCTGCAACAGTCTTATTGAACTCTCCGGGACGTTTGTGTGTGATCTTTCTGAAGGTACTTGTTACGCATGTTTATATTAAGATTGTATTAGAATAGTGATTCGTGATGTTGATTGATTTGTGAGATCAATATAAATCGTTGGAACGAACGCACTACCGAAAGGCGGCCGATATGTTAAATAAACGCACGGCACACACCTCACAGTCGTGTCTCGAACCGTAGGCGGACACTACTACATACACCAGAGTTCCAGGACATAGAATGGCACCACACACCCATATGAGACAGGCGGACACCACTACAGACACCGGAGCTGGGACATAAAATAGCACCACACACCTACTAGTCGTATACCAAGTCATAGAAGTGGTATGTAAAATGTCAATGACCAACGCCATACAAGCATAGCTTACGTACCGCGAGCGTACTGCGAGACGGCATCAGCCACGACATAGTTAATGTCGCTATAACAGTTCGCATAAGCCCATCACGTCAGCCTTCGCGACGTCAAGCAACATTCATGGATCAAAGATCCACAATATGTGTCGCTCCTACACATATATTGCCTTTATAAGAAATTCGATCCTAAAAGATCGTGCCATCATAGGCTTCGAATTATTATAGTATATTTATAATATACTTGGTACGAGTCTTTATGTGCATCATATTTATTAGTACCGTAGTACTTAATAGTTCGACTCGACCGCTGCCTTCCGAGCATCACCACCACACATATATATACGAAACGACGGTCGCGACACTCGGGACGAGAATACACGAACGCGTCTCGATTAATATGATATTTAAAATATATAGTTTTTATTATTCATATTTAACTATGTTATTTATGTATACTGCCACGCATATTTTATTTTATTTATTTATTTATTTTTAACTTATACCATAGGTACATACTGTTACAGACTTTAAGTAGTTTTAATTTTTTAAGAATAATGTCTTCAGTAAATGTTATTTTATTTATAATCTCATTGCAATGTATATAATTCAGATCTCCTGTTATTGTTTTAATGGGCACATTATTATCTATTTTGTTTTCATATACAGAAGCAAAATGGTGTGCAAATAAATTTGAAATTCCATCAGAAGTGGAAGCTTTAACAATATTTAAATACATCACAGTCGGATAGTTAGAGTTTTTATTACGTAATTTTTTTATGAATGAAAAAAAATATTTTGGATTTTTAATTAAATTATTTTCAATGGTATTAATATATCTTCTGTAACAATTACTGAGCATTATATTACAATCTTTGCGAATGTACTCGAATTCAATAACATCTAATGGATTATTATATTGTTTAATTTTACGGTGGAGCTTATACTTGATTTTCAAAATACGTATTAAATCATAAGTAAACCAGACTGGATAATTATTACGAAAATTCACCCGTTTGGGAATATGTTCCTCAATTACTTTGCGAAGAATTTTATAAAAAATGTCAAGCATTTTATTTACGTCATTGTGACCCGCTAATTCACTTGACCAGCAAATATTATTCAGTGAATGCAATATAGATTTATAGTCAGCCTTTCGAAAATTATATTTGGATCCATATAATTTAGTAGTTGATTCACATTTTGGAATTTATCCACATCACGATTGGGATCACGACAAAGATCAACGCTTACTATTTCTGCATCACAAAAAATCAAATCAAGAATTTTGTCTTTGTTGTTCAATATATAATTGTATTGTTTAAAGTTATGTAAAGACATGAAATCTGCTAACATATCTTTTAAAATAGAACTATTATTGTCACCGTTCATGTCGCCGTCGGTTGAATTCCATGTTACCCCACTCATGTTAAAATCTCCAACAACAAGTGTATATTTACATGGTTTTATAATCGTCTTGTTGGCAGCCTCAATAAATGTATCTAAATATTCCTTGCATATAGGAGGTGGTAGATAAACGGAACATATGCGTAGAGTCTCAATTTGCTTATTTACTTTTATGCTTACCTCGACCCATAAATCCTCCATACCAGACTCTCATTCAATGACACGTTTGGACTTTAGCCTTGTGGAAACAGCAATAAGTACGCCACCACTTTTTTTTTTAGAATTGTTAAAGGTAGAAGATTCACGATCGCGCCTATAGACATTGTATCTGCTGTCAAAAATCTCATTTTCAGAAATAGTATCATTGAGCCATGTTTCAATAAGAATAACAATATCAAAGTTATTAACCAAAAGCTTTTGACGTACCCTCTCAGTAACCGATCTAAGACCTCTAACATTTTGATATAAGCAACTTAAATTTGAGAATTTTATAAATACATTATACTAAACACTTGGAATGTAATCTATTGTTTTAAGATTAACTTATGCTTGTTAAACAGTTGATACTCCTAATATGTTTGTACGCGGTGTCTTCAGATTTTTTCATGTAGACGTTAACTCCTTTTACCCATACAAATCGATAACCAATTTCTTTAGCTTTAATCCTTGCTGCAGCATGTAGCGATTTGATAGCTGGAGATAGATGTTCAAAAACATAAATAGGTTTTTTGTCTCCTCCTATACCCAAGTGTGTCGTATTAAGTCTCTCAGTTGGACAATTTGCTTTTTTATTAAAATTTATAGATGCCGCCAAAAAAGAGTCTCTAGTTCTTTGATTGTTAAATTTAATGAGCACCGACCGCGGCCTGTTATTATCTTTATTTTGTTTAGAGATCCTTGTACACAGATGAATATCAGTTTCATTTAATTTAAAGTTTACAACGTTAGCTATCTGTTTTGTTACGGTTAATAAGTTCTCATTCTTATGTTCCGGGATGCATTGTATCTCAAGATTGCTTGCTCTTCCATGTTGTTCTAATAATGTTAACCTACTAGTTAGTTCAGATACAGTGGATTTTAAAACCTTGTTTTCATTTTCGAGAGATTTTACACATTGAATTTTATTGGATACCTCCTCGCGAATGTTCTCATATTTCTCCTCTAGGAAACTTATTGAGGCGGTGATGTCAGCAACATGATCAAGTAAGTCTTTTAGTTTAGTATCGAATTGCTCCATTATATTCGTTCTAAATGGATCCAGACTATGTTGAAGCTCCTCCTTAACAATTTGTCGAATATAGGTGCAAGTAACAGGAGGCGAACTAACCAACCCTTGACCTTTTGAACGTATTGTTACATTTTGCGAGTCATGTGTTGAGCATGTTCCTTCACGTGGGATATTTACATTTTTTTTTGTTTTAGCTGACAGCGACATCGATCCGTGGAATTCAGAATTTAACCCTCAGCTTGGAACGTTGCGCAGTTGGCTCTTATTGAACTGTTGTCTAATTTACTTATATCTTCAACAGCCAAGAAAGTTCAAACTAAATTAAGTCCGTTACTAATGACGTATCCACTTTAAAAACTTTTGCACAACCGAACATGATTTAAATTTTATAACCACAATACTAGTGGAATTCTTTTGTTAACCGAGCACTATGCAAGTCTAAGCTATAATTTGCTGCATTTAGTCACTTTTATTAACTTTTATTAACGTTTATCACACATAAAGGTCTGTGGCTTACATTTTACATAAAAACATGCCAACACTAATTTAATAAAAAATATCGAATTATAAAATTATATCTAATATGTATCGACTCATTAACATCCCTATTTATTAAAGACGACACATGCGCTCACGCCGAGGTAAAACCCAGTCGTAAGCTTGATCCGACGCGAAGCGCATGTCTCCCGCTTGCTTGTCACTATCGCCACGTGAACTAGATATTCTGTGCTTTTTCTTACTATTCCTCCTTCCTTATTGTTTTCTATATTCTGTGACTGTAATTGCTTTCTACTGTGCTGTGTTGTGTCTTGACTTTTTCTCTTATTTCGTGCCTTCTAAACTATAGTATTTAAGTGTGTAAATTGTGGACCTTTAAATAATAAACTGTGTAATATAAAGTGACTTTTTATTTATATTATCTACACGCTTATAACCAAACTGGTGACTCCGAGTCTGAACAATGTCCGTTGAGAAAACAGTGAAAGGCGCAACCGGACCACGCCCTGCAACCAGTAGTGCCGGGGCACGATCGACAGAAAATGCCGACGTATTTCGAGTTGGCGTCAAAGTGCCACCATTTTGGGCAGAAGAGCCCGATATATGGTTCGCGCAAGTGGAAGGGCAGTTTTCAATTTCTGGAATTACTAGTGACGTGACCAAATTTAATTATGTAATTGGGCATCTCGATAATCTACATTCGAGGGAAGTGAAAGATATTATCGTAAATCCACCACCGACGGAAAAGTATGAGAAATTAAAATCAGAATTAATTAAAAGATTGAGTGCTTCGAAAGAAAATAAAATTAAACAATTATTAATGCACGAAGAGCTTGGGGACCGAAAACCTTCCCAGTTTCTGCGACATCTGCAAAGCCTGGCGGGATTGAATGTTCCTGACGATTTCTTAAGAACTATATGGATAAGTCGTTTGCCACATGGTATTCAGACAGTGCTAGCTGGACAGGCCAGCACAGCTTCACTCGAAAACTTAGCGGATTTGGCAGATAGAGTGAATGACCTCAAAGGTAACCGCCGTTAGTGAAATACCAGGATCTGTTGTGAGTGACTTGGTGAAACAAGTGGCAGAATTGCGCAAAGAAGTACAGAGACTATCGATGGCTAGAAATAGCCGAAGTCATTCGCGTTCGAAAACGAACCGTACATCCAGACAGCGATCACTCTCAAACTACCGCAAGTTTCCAATCTGCTGGTACCACGATAAATTCGGCAATAAGGCTACAAAGTGCGTGCGCCCATGTGATTACAAGCAGTCGGAAAACTCGAAGGGCAGTCGATAATGGCGACCGACGATTGCCTTTCATCCACTGGTCGCCTGTTCGTCACAGACCGGTCTTCAAAGATGCAATTTCTGGTTGACACTGGAAGCGACCTGTGCGTCTTTCCAAGGTCGGCAGTGCGTGATCGTCGTGCTCGAAGTGATTATAATTTGTGTGCTGCTAACGGTTCTACTATAAATACCTATGGTTTTATTCATTTAAATTTAGATTTTAGTTTACGTAGAATTTTTCCATGGCGTTTCGTAGTAGCGGACGTCACTAAACCAATTATTGGAGTAGATTTTTTAAAATATTATAATTTAGTTGTAGATTGTCGTAATAAGAAATTAATAGATAACTTAACTTCTATTTCTTCTATTGCTACTGTAATAAATTGTAATGACATTTTTTCAGTTAAAGTGATTACAGGTGAGTCGCGCTTTCATAAAATTCTTAACGAATTTCCAGAAATTACTCGACCAGCCGGCTTACATAAAAACATTACACACAACACACTTCATCATATTCACACGACACCAGGCCCTCCAGTTTGCTCACCACCTCGCCGCTTAGCACCAGATAAACTGAACATTGCTCGCAAAGAGTTTCAAGCTATGCTTGCTAATGGCACAGCTAGACCATCCAATAGCCCATGGTCCTCTCCACTTCACCTAGCTCCAAAAAAGGACAAAGGATGGCGTCCTTGCGGTGATTACCGCAAATTGAATGTCCGTACCGTGCCTGACAGATATCCAATTAAGCATATTCATGATTTTACGCACAACATATCAGGTTGCACCATCTTTTCTACTTTAGATTTAGAAAAAGCTTACAATCAGATACCTGTCAGCCCCGGGGACATTCCGAAGACCGCCATCACGACACCTTTCGGATTATTTGAATTTCCATTCATGACATTTGGACTTCGAAACGCGGGGCAGACCTTTCAGCGTTTCATCGATGAAGTTACTAGGGGACTGGATAATGTATACTGTTATCTAGATGACTTCCTAATATTTTCACGCACTGAGGATGAGCACGAAGAGCACCTACGCCAAGTCTTCACAAGGCTTGAAAAATATGGTATCTTGGTGAACAGAACACCTCTAAGTGTGTTTTTGGTGTGAAAGAAGTAAATTTTCTAGGTTACAGTATTTCTGAGCAGGGATGTAGACCACTGGATAAAAAGGTTCAAGCAATTCGCGAGTTTCCAGTGCCATCTAATGTCCGTCAGTTACGAGCATTCTTGGGTATGTTAAATTTTTATAGGAGATTTCTTCCCCAAGCAGCCCAAATTCAAGCTCCATGACATGCACTATTGACAGGGTCAGTAAAAGGATCTAAACCCGTCACGCTTATTGGGGAAAGCTTAGCCGCGTTTCAAGCTTGTAAAGACGGCCTTTCTAATGCCGCTTTACTAGCACACCCAGACTGCAGTGCAAAACTTGCTGTAGTTACTGACGCTTCTGATAAATCTCTTGGTGCAGTACTGCAGCACTTTAAGGAAGGTGCATGGCAACCTCTTGCTTTTTTCTCCAAGAAGTTAAGCCCATCACAAGTTAAATATTCGCCGTACGACAGGGAACTTCTTGCCATTTATGAGGCAATTAAATATTTTAGGTACATGTCAAGCATGTTAATATGTGCAAGCTAGGCATTTTATTGTTTACACCGACCACAAGCCGATCAGTTTTGCATTCCATGACAGGAAAAATAATTGTTCGCCGAGGCAGTACAGGCATCTAGATTTTATATCTCAATTCACGACAGACATCCGCCACATATCTGGTAAGGACAACGTGGTTGCTGATGCCCTGTCACGAATCGATGAATTATCGGAGCCGGTGACCCTCAAAGTCTTAGCTGAATCTCAAGTGGATGATTCTGAGCTTAGCAAGCTTTTACGCGGAGGGTCATCACTGCGTCTCAAGAATTTGAGAATTCCTGACTCTGGAGTAGACCTTTATTGTGATGTGAGTACATCTTCAGCTCGACCGTTTGTCTCTAAAAACTTAAGAAAAAAATTATTCGACAGTCTTCATAGCCTAAGTCACCCAGGTGCTAACGCAATGGCTAAGTTAGTCGCCGAGCGATTTATTTGGCCTGGGGTACGTAAGGACTGTCGTGAATGGTCCCGTCAGTGTGTGGCATGTCAACGTGCAAAGGTAAGTCGACATGTGTCATCACCTTTAGGCACTTTCGATCTACCTCGCGCGCGATTTGCCTTTATTCACATTGACATCATAGGACCTCTCCCTATCTCCCAGGGATATCGCTACTGCTTTACTGCTGTGGATCGTTTTACCCGCTGGCCGGAAGTTACGCCTATGGCGGATATTACGGCTGAAACTGTTGGGAAGGCGTTAATATCCTGGATATCCAGATTTGGATGTCCTATGGATATTGTCACCGATCGCGGGCGACAGTTTGAATCTGCACTTTTCCAATATCTTGGAAAAATGATCGGATTCAAACATCGCAAAACAACCGCGTATCACCCAGCTTGCAACGGGCTAGTAGAACGATTCCACAGGCAGTTAAAGGCAGCAATAATGTGCCACGCAGATATGAATTGGGTGGACACATTGCCATTGGTACTACTTGGCATACGTAGTGCATTTAAAGATGATCTCCAGTCATCTTCCGCTGAACTGGTTTACGGCGAGCCATTGCGCTTACCTGGAGAGTTCTTCCAGGCCGCAGCTCCCCATTCCACGGATTTGTCGGAGTTCACTTCACGTCTTCGCCAATTTGCCTCAAAGCTGCAGCCATCACCAGCTGCGCGGCATATTAAAGGCAAAATTTTTATCTTTAAAGATTTAGCTTTGTGTAGTCACGTTTTTCTTAGGGATGACTCTTTACGTGGTGCTTTACAACCACCTTACACTGGCCCCTACGAAGTTCTAGAACGTGGTGAAAAAACATTTAAAATATCCATAAAGGGAAAAAGCGTGACAGTATCAATAGACCGCATCAAACCAGCCTACATACTGTCTGATCCTTCTCCTAATCCTATTTCCACGCCTCCTCCTAAACAAAAACCTGATTCTTCTTCCAATCCTTCTATTCAAGATAACTCAAAGCGTACTCGCTCAAACAGAATTGTTAGATTTCCCGATTATTATCGCCCTTGACAGTCTCTGGTGGGGGGTGGTGTGGCTTACATTTTACATAAAAACATGCCAACACTAATTTAATAAAAAATATCGAATTATAAAATTATATCTAATATGTAATATCGACTCATTAACATCCCTATTTATTAAAGGCGACACATGCGCTCACGCAGAGGTAAAACCCAGTCGTAAGCTTGATCCGACGCGAAGCGCATGTCTCCCGCTTGCTTGTCACTATCGCCACGTGAACTAGATATTCTGTGCTTTTTCTTACTATTCCTCCTTCCTTATTGTTTTCTATATTCTGTGACTGTAATTGCTTTCTACTGTGCTTGTGTCTTGACTTTTTCTCTTATTTCGTGCCTTCTAAACTATAGTATTTAAGTGTGTAAATTGTGGACCTTTAAATAATAAACTGTGTAATATAAAGTGACTTTTTTATTTATATTATCTACACGCTTATAACCAAAGGTCCTAATAACGGCACAAACACTGACACTCTGGTTTTGTAAAGTGTAGCGTATAGTTTCACTAAATAACACTTATACGGTAAATTTAGGCCTAAACTAATGATTTTAACTTTAAATCACATAATTTTAATAACTTTTTATATTTTTAATTGTAAAAAGTATACGGAGCTAATCTATACGGGCGGACAGCGCCACCTAGCGATCTGTTATGTGCGGAATACACCGTGAAGCTGAAACAAAATAATAAATTGTATTTTGATACTAGACACGTATATCAAAATAGTACAAAAATATATATTTTAACATGGAGAACCCTTAAACTACCAACCACATACATCATAATTTAAGTAACAGTTTCCATTTATAGGAGTGCTTCTATTAAATTGATAGATACACTTAAATAAATTGGCGTCAAATAAAATAAAACATCGTTGTGATGACACCGTCGCCAGTACCAGCAATATAACAAAAATGTTTTACAAATATACAAAAATTTTTTATAGAAAATTGTTTTCGATAAATGCTATATTGTGGCTTCGACTGTTTTTCGGATATTACAATGAAATCGTGTCTTCTAAACTTTTACGGTTTTTACTTAGATCGTATTGTGCTTTTTATGGTTTATTCTCAATAATTTTTATGATGTATTATTTGTACGTGGATCAAAATGATTTTTTATCAATTTTCACCATTCAAATGGTTTTACATTTCTTTATTAATTTATTTATATCATTCTACACTAAGGACGACAGTTTTCACAAGTTTCACTCTGAAATAAAAATTGTTGACAAAATGCTGGGTGTGAAATCGGACTATTTTAACATAACTATATCGACACGTATACTTATATTGAGTTTTATTGGTAAAATTATTGCTGAATTTGTATGTTTCTTTAGAGATATATCTTTTTTCTACACTAGGCATATGATAATAATTTGCATGTTGGTAACAAATCATTTAAGTTTAAGTACTGGCACCATGCTCTTCGAACTAATGTACGCTAGACTACATTTTATAGTTCGAAATATAAAAATTAAGTTCGAAGATAAAAGAATTGTGTCTAATAAAAAGAGTTATATGCTTAAAAAATTCTTGCATATATACAAAATTTTATTGGACAATTTCAGTCGAAACAATAATTCTTTAAATATACTGGTAAGTTGTTTTATTATTTACAAAATATGGTTAACCCTTTGCAGCTGACGTAGTACGGTAGTCCCATAAATACCCCGGATTATAAAATTCGGTTCATTATCACCGATCTTCAAATTTGAGCACAGTTTCTTTCAGTATCTAATTGTAATGCCCACGGGTGCATTGAGCGAGGAAAGTGTCCACGAGACGTGGTAAGTGTCAGTTAAACTTTCACCTTAGTAAAGTGATTAAATTTTAATACTGTCTCTTTTTTAGATAATGTTTTTGTCGTATTATTTTACCTTATGTTAGAAATAAATAAAAAAAAAACAGTTTTACGCAGAGCGAACGTAGTGTTAAGACACTCCATTCCCTACTTTCTGCCGAAACCAGATTTCTGGTTGGTGGAAATCTGGAAATCTGGTTTCGGCAGAAAGTGGCGAAAAGTCGCGGCGTTAGGTTCTTAACTCTCAATGTTAGAATATAATTTCAGCTATATAGATTATATATATTAAGACTAAAATAAAAAAAAATGTATATTTGTTTGTAAATAATATCCAATACAGGAAATCCTGTTATAATTGCAGACTATAATAATTCTTTTATTGAAAATAACAAAATATTTAATGCTGAATTATATGAAAAACTGAATATATAGTTTAAGATGATCAAAGGAGGCCTATAACTGTCACTAGGCAGATTACAGGATATCCTCCTTTCACCACCAGTAGCTGGGTGTATTCAAGCAATTGACAAACAACTGCGTGCTATTTGTACAACAAATATAAAAAAGGGATATTATAGTTTCTGTGATTTTTTAAAGCATTTTTTTTTATAAATGTCAAAAATTGTTGTCATTTTGAGACTGTCCAATTTCATAACCAATGAACCATAATTATTTCGTATTCCCTAAATTAATTTAAATAATAGTCAATTTTCAAAATGTCTAACATAAATATAAATTAAGTTGATTTTGTATTATTTTCTATGTCAGCTATTAAATGAAGAATGGAGTATCTTAACACTAGGTGCTGATTACCCTGCTGTATGCGGGATACAGTGTGCAGCTGATTTATATTTATTCTATGTCATTAATGCAAAAAAAAAAAAGTATTATATTTAGTGATTTATTTAAAGTCAATAAGCACTGTTTCATTGTAAAAATTCACATTGTTTTCAATATTTAAAATTGATTTAATATAAAAAATATACTAGTGATCTTATAAATATAAACAAAATATTTATAAGATCACTAGTATATTTTTGCTTTTGATGCTGCATAACTTAATTCTATAAAAATATTTGCTGCAAAAAGGTGTCTCGTGGACCTACTGCGTCAGTATAATTGTAATAATTAAGCTACGTCAGTCACAAAGGGTTAATGTATTTATTTTTTCATACACTAACGGGATTCAAAGCCGCGCTTTTTGCACAATTTTCAAGAGACGCGAGCTCGAGTTTCGAAAAGTTAAAAATTCTTATGTTTTTAAATATTTTTACTCTATTGTTTACTACGCTGGGTAAGCAGAGGATTTTTTTTTGTTAAAGCATTCTATGCCCTACTCTCCGCTTAATTTTTGAGTTTAGTAATAGTCAATTTCCTCGAATGGGTATTTTATAAAGTAAGCAAAATACTTATTAATCAATATTTCATTGTTGCAGATATTTTTTAACCTGATATTTATTTTTATGCGACTTGTACTCTGCTTTAATTTTGGTATAGTTATATATGTTAGTCATGTAAGTATAAATATTTACTATAAATGTTAATTTAGTAATAATTTCATAATCTTTCAGTTTTTATAAAGTAACGAAGCCACAGGCTCTTCGGCCATAATTTTTTACTCGCATAATAATTCACTATAATTTTTTTTATTTTATATCTCCTAACCCTAAGGTGTCTGAAGAAAATCCCTAATTAGCGATAAGACCGCCTTTTGTGCGTTCACGCAATACAATAATAATAAGTACAATAAAGTATATATAAGTAAATAAATAAAATAATTCGAACTTAATCTTTAGTTATATATTTCCAGAAATATACAGAACTGTCTATTAATATTATTTACGAAGGAATGATAGGTGCAACTATGTATATGCACTTTGGCTACAATGGCTGAATTGATATTGAATGAATACGATAAAATAAAGGAGATACTTGCCGATTTACTAATATCAAAATAAAGGTACCCAAATATAAATTAGAAATATCTCTTTCACTCTCTCATTATCAGGTAGAGTGTTAAAGAGTGCTTAAGTTATTCCGTTTCTCATTTTACGCTGAATTCTGAACCATTGCGTGTTGAATGGCGGTACTCAACGACGCACTCTACCATATTGTAACAGTATATACCTTGAGTATAGGTAAAAAAATAAATAAATAAATAAATAAAATATGCATGGCAATGCACATAAAATAACATAGTTAATTATGAATAATACAAACTATATATTTTGAACAAAATATTAATCGAGACGAGTTCGTGTATTGTCGTCCCGAGTGTCGCGGACCGTCGTTCTGTATATATAGGTGGTGGTGATGCTCGGAAGGCAGCGGTCGAGTCGAACTATTAAGTACTACGGTACAAATAAATATGATGCACATAAAGACTCGTACCAAATGTATAATAAATATATAATGTGATAATTCGAAGTCTATGATGGCACGATCTTTTAGGATCAAATTTCTTATAAAGGCAATATATGTGTAGGAGCGACACATATTGTGGATCTTTGATCCATATTATAATATTGAATGTTGCTTGACGTCGCGAAGGCTGACGTGATGGGCTTATGCGAACTGTTATAGCGACATTAACTATGTCGTGGCTAATGCCGTCTCGCAGTACGCTCGCGATACGTAAGCTATGCTTGTATGGCGTTGGTCATTGATATATTGTGTAACACTTCTACGACTTGTAATACGACTAGTAGGTGTTGTGGTGCTTGCTATGTCCACACCTCCGGTGTATGTAGTAGTGTCTGCCTACGGTTCGAGAGACGACTGTGGGGTGTGTTGCCGTGCGTTTATTTAACATATCGGCCGCCTTGCGGTAAGTGCGTTCGTTCCAACGACTTATATTGATCTCACAAATCAATCAACATCACGAATCACTATTCTAATACAATCTTAATATAAACAAGCGTAACAAGTACCTTCAGAAAGATCACACACAAACGTCCCGGAGAGTTCAACAAGACTGTTGCAGCCGCAGTCTGGTAGGAATTCACGGTGTAGGGCGGGGAGGGGGCCCGTACTCTTTCTTCCTTTTATTATAACTAGTTCGCAGTTATAGTGGAGAGGAAGATAGGACGCACTCTTGGCTTATCTTCGGACGAGCTTCGAGTTATGACAATGTTATATTGTCGAGTCAGCAGTTATCTAAATAACTGACACAAGAACAACTTCTGATGGCAAATACCTTATTAAAGCGATACCTTCTAATGGCATAATATAAAATTACTTAACACTGTTACCTCTGAATCTCTAAAAGATTTTGGGTTCTTCACGATCACAACTATAAACTGTTCTAACCACTAGACACATCACGAGCCAAGGCATTATTTATTAAATAATATTTTAAAAGGTGTTTGGGATATCAGTTACAATATTACCGTTTATTGTATGTTTTTATTACACATTCGCCATTTAAAACTTAACTACGTTTATTACTTAATTAAATTTAATTACATTTATTTTTCAGATGAGGAACTAAGAAACATGATCTACGAGAGCCTTGAATACATATCAAATAGACCACCTAAATACACCACTTGGAGGATATTTCCTTTGAATATACATTTATTTATAGGATTTATAGAACTTTGCACAACTTATGTAATCATCTTGTTGCAATTTAGATATTAAATAAATAATATAGGAAGTGTAAGACTTCCCTAAGTTAATATATTATCTATGTAATACAAGGAAATATTTTATTTCTTATATTATTTTTTTAATTTAAGTAAAAGATATCATGTCATAAAGATTACACTTCTTAATCAAACATGAAGAACTATCGTCTGCATAACAAGCAAAATAAGCAGATAATCTATAATAATATACTATATAAAAGTAAAATATTGCGTCTGTATATTGTATATATTTGCGATAAAATAAAACTACTGGACTTATTTAAATGAAACTTTTTTTCTAGCTTTTTTTATAGCTCTGGCTAGGATCTCGGCAATTTTTTATTTTGAAGATTTATATAGCTGATGCAGAATCGAAGTGGTGGAGCTAAACTATAAGAAATAGTTAAATGCATCTGTAACAAAAGTTGTTGAATGTGATAAACAATTTTCACTGACATAATATAAACATTGAAGATTTGGAACATCTGCTGAACAATTATAAGAGTTAGTTTAGATAAAGTATAGGAAATATTGAAATGCCCTCTTAACAATAATTTAATAAAATTATTAAGTAAACCACTATAAATAACAGAACCAGCTATTTTAATATGAAAATATGATAAAAATTACACTGGTGAAAGTCATGGCGCAGGGGCACAGACTGTGACTGTTAAGGGATCGAACCCACAACCAGTCGGGGTTGTGGGTTCGATCCCACCCGAGTCGAAAGTAATAAATGTCCATAAATGGGAATCAAATTCATAGTTACTGTATACCTGGCAATGGGTTATCTCATTTCTATTAATTGTCCGAAGAAAATATTTTAATATTATTTTAATATTTTCTTGAAGAATTGACTTTATAATTTAAAGAAAAAATACAGTACTGTTTTATGTGATTTATTTATCTATTAGCTGACAAAGTAAATCACAATCCTAATTTCAAATTCTCTTATTATACCTGTCTGTGTTAGATAAAAGGGCAGAAAATGAATCAAAATTAATAAAATAACAATTTCTTCATATAAAAATATTTTAGTATTATTTTATAATCACCTCGCAACTATATTTAATAATTGTATAGAGTATGGTGTGTTTCCTGACCTAATGAAATTTAGTAAAGTCATACCTATATTTAAATCGGGTAGTACATCTGATCCTAATAATTTTCGACCTGTTTCTATACTACCCTGCGTTCAGTAAGATTTTTGAAAAAATTAGCCTAAATCAAATATTACTGCATTTTGATTCACATAATCTTATGCACAATAAACAGTATGGTTTTACTAAAGGTCGTTCAACTACAGATGCTGGTATAGGTCTTATAAAGAATATTTATGAGGCTTGGGAGGGATCGCAGGATGCTCTTGGCATGTTTTGTGATTTGTCCAAAGCCTTTGATTGTGTACAGCATTCAACATTGGTCATGAAGCTACACTACTACGGCATAAGAGGACATGCACTCAATCTTCTGACCTCTTATTTAGCTGACAGAGTTCAGAGGATTGATGTGAATGGCAAGAAATCTCCTGGTTCGGTAATCGGCATGGGGGTCCCACAAGGGTCTATTCTTGGTCCTTTTCTCTTTTTAATATATATTAATGATTTACCATATCTAGTTGAAAAGGATCATGAGATAGTATTGTTTGCTGATGACACCTCATTGATTTTCAAAATAAAAAGACGACAAATCGTATATGACGATGTAAACAATGCTCTCTCGAAAAGTAGTACATTGGTTCAGTGTTAATAACTTACTATTGAATAGTAAAAAACTAAATGTATTATTTTAGAACACCTAACACGAAAGTTGTTAAAGCCGATGTACTCTTGAATGGTGAACCCGTAGATCCTGTCGATTCTACGGTATTTCTCGGTATCACCATAGACTCCAAATTACAGTGGGGACCCCATATTGATGGATTGGCGAATAGACTTAGCTCTGCAGCTTTCGCGGTCAAAAAAATTAGATCATTAACTGACGTAGAAACGGCTCGACTTGTTTACTTCAGTTACTTCCATAGTATTATGTCCTATGGGATTTTACTTTGG
Organism: Heliconius himera; assembly: GCA_021202915.1. NCBI lineage: Eukaryota > Metazoa > Arthropoda > Insecta > Lepidoptera > Nymphalidae > Heliconius > Heliconius himera. The sequence continues at coordinate 1,960,710 of JAJHJA010000136.1, read as the reverse complement.
GGTAATGCAGCCGGTATCCAACCGATATTTGTCCTGCAGAAGCGAGCTATTCGTGCAATCTATAACTTAGGCCCTAAAGACTCCTTAAGGCAAAAGTTTAAAGAAATTAATATATTGACAGTTGCATCGCAATATATTTTTGAAAATGTTATGTATGTTAAGAAAAACATTAATAATTTTACCAAAATTGGTGATTTTCATAGTATTAACACTAGAAATAAGCATAATCTTGGTGCACCTGTAACTCGGTTGCATCGAATCCGTAATTCTTTTATGGGACAATGTGTACGCTTTTACAATAGGATCCCAGAAAACGTCAGAGAATTTTCTATATCACGATTTAAAAAAATTGTGAAAAGACGTTTGCGTGTTAAAGGTTATTACCAAATTAATGATTTTGTAAATGATAACACGCCTTGGGAATGAAATGCTCGCTCCAGTCTGTTTCAAAGGTATCATTGTCACAAATAATTAAATATGTATTTGTTTAAAATTGATTTTAAAAAATAGGTCCCGCTGAGTTTCTTGCGCCGGTTCTTCTCAGGTCTGAGGCATTAATTTTAGTGAACTGGTGGTAAATTTGACGTTCAAAAAATGAAGCATGTAACTTCTTATTTTGAATAAAATTATTTGAATTTGAATTTGAATTTAATCCAGTTTCTCATACGATAATTCATATTAAATTGGGCTAAACACTAAATATCCATTACGACGTCCGATGTTAATCTACAAAAGCACTAAGACACCGACGTCTCACCACATGTCTTACAAAGTTCTCTAATATGTAGCTAATCGCTTTGCTATTAGACGCGCACGTGATGAATCTTTAAGCGAGTTTGGCTCGATTCAATATATATAGGGGAGAGGGGGGCACATTCGAACGATTTTTAAACTTTGTGTCATATCTAAAAATTCTACAGTTTTTAACTTCTTCACTATTTCACAATGCTTAGTCCAACTATTGTGCCACACAATCGTAGCATCATATGTAGAAAAATATATAAGGTAAAGGTGCAATATCAACTTTAGTAGCAGTAGTCAAATGTTCAAAGCTGCCCCCCTTGCGGGGTAGCTTACATATATGAGGCAGTTTTGAACTATCATCGAATTCAATGAAATTAAAAGGCTTATCAAACTTTTAAGTAACTTTATTAATAAACTTAACATTAGAAACGATGGAGATCAAATTTCAGTACCATGTTAACTTAAAAAAATAATATACCTAGTTTAATATTGCGATTGTACTAGTACTAGTGTTAAATAACTTTAATATTCTTAATAGACTTTAAAAAACGAACAAACAAAAAAGTAGCTTTGGCTTCCTAGAAGTAATTAACATTATGGGATCAATCATAGAATAAATCTAATATTATGAAAATAAAACAAAATATTTTTTAAATAAACAGCTTACTACCCTAATTTGAACTTAGAAAAATTAAATTTAAAGGAACACATGGATGTAGTATGTGACGTAACCAACAACTGAAATTGGGGGAAGTAGTCTACGTAAGAAATAAAAATCAGCTTCACGTTTTATCCCGCACACAGCATGGTATGCAGAGGGAACCTAGTGTTAAGACACTCCGTTCCCCACTTTCTGCCGAATTCTGGAGGCATTGCGTGTTGAGTGGCATAACTCAACTAAATAAATATAAATATATAATAAATTTAAGTAAATATTTCATCTCCTCGAGTGGCGATCGAACCCACAACCAGTCGGTTGTACAGTCACACTTCGTGCCGCTGCGCCGTGGCTGGCCTCAAGTCTAGTCTACGTAAGACTTTTGAAAAACTAACGTAGCACTTGTCCTCTTTCTCAAGAAAGAACAAAAAAATACAAGCTACTTTTTTATTATTCACAGATGATGAGACATTCGCTAAAACGAAGTCTCCAATATTATTAAGTTGTAGTCTATTCGTAGTCAATTCCATTTCGTAGTCTTCATACGCACAGATTTCAGTATCTTCATTCTCTTCACAGTAAATTGTCACTTCTTCTTCTGATTCCAAATGCATTTTTGAGTCAGTTTCTTGTGAAGAAAAGTTAATTATAGTTTTGTTTTTCTTTCGCGGTATTTTTTTACATATAATAATATTCAAAACTGCCCCCTTTATTTTGTTCAAAGCTGCCTCAGTGGTAATTAAAAAGTTACAAACGTTTTTTTTTCAAGTAAATGTTTAAAAATTGTAGTGATTTCTAGTTTATTGCATGATATATGAAACATTCTAACTAAAAGAGGAAAAAATAAAACCATATACCTTGAATTGGATCCTTGCGATCCTTACGCGTTTATTTAAAAATGCATAAAATTTTACTCAAAATCAAACACTCCTCGTAACTCAACCACGGGCTCTCATATATCAGCGGTGACAAGTGACACGTGTGCAGATTAGTGCTGTCACTACTCAAAAAAAATCTACCAAAATTTCTTTTTAAAATAGCTCTGTTAACACATATTTTCAAAGGTGCCCCTGTTCAAAGCTACCCCCCTCTCCCCTATATATATATATATACGAAATACATTATAACGTAATTATTTAAATGTTGAGAATAGATTGAGATGATAGATGTAGAAGTGTCTGATTTTTCACACACAACACTGTGGTTCAAGTTGAGGCCAGTCGTGGCGCATGGGCACAAAGTGTGACTGTAAGACCGAACGGCTGTGGATTCGATACCTACTCAAGGAGATGAAATATTTACTTAAATTTATATTTCCATTTCTTCGCTCTGGTATCGAGGACAAGCGCGGCGTTGAGTTTTTCGGCAGAAAGTGGGGAACGTAGTGTCTTAACATTAGGTTCCCTCAGCCTACCTATAACAGCGTGAAGCTGATATATTTATTTATTTAAAAGTAGTTAGTATAATGAAATAAAGGCAGCCTTCATTAAACATTGAGCACGACTTCACCGATCAATAGTTATAACGACTAAGCACCCACATGTTCAACAAACTTCTCTAATATGATGATCGAATTCATATTAGTAGTATTCGAAAACATCTTCACCGATATAGAAGTTAAGCTTAATATATAGTTTTAGTTGTTTAGGGTATTAGATCACTTTATCTTAATCTATATAATACAGATAGCCTAGACCGAGGCCAGTCGTGACGCAGGGGAACAAGCGTGCACGTAGCTGTAAACGCTGATTGTGGGTTCTATTCTCACTTGAGGAAAAAAAACATTTACTCACTCTGGCAACGAGACAAAGCGCAGTGCTACGTTCCGCCGCTCAATAAGTAATGCCTTCAGGTTCCGTCGGTACGTGGGCAATGGAACTGTCTTCATGGGAACAGAATGTCTTGATACTAGGTTCCCATTTTCCAAAAATGATTTCCAAATTCAAATATATATAGTCATTTACACATATACTTGTGTTTCTGTTTTTTCTGTTAGTTTTACTCAGATTACAAGATGGAAAACTTGAATTAACGCGTTATTTACTCTCACACATCACTGAGATATTACGTTTTTAGCATTATTCTCCTAAGGGGATTGTACCCTCAATCCCTCAGTCATCACCGTAATATTTAATATCTAATATTTAATAATTTAAACATTTTAAAAATGTTTTTTTATACGAACATTTTTTTTAGAAAACGTATACAATTGTGAAGGCATTCTCATTTGATAATTTAGTTTGTGCTTGAAGAAAAAATTAAATTAAGAATATTTTGAATTTAAATATAAAATCAAATTTTTACCACTTTTGGTGCACTACAAAAGAAAAAGGTACAGAAAAACAAACAAAAAATCAGTGAATTATATTTAATAAAAAAATAATTTGCGAGTGGATAATATTAGATACGAATTATTGGATAGTCTCGATAACTAAATGAATTAAATTAAATTAATTGTACGACGTACACAAACGCAGAGAATTCAATTAATGCGTTGAATACAGCAGCTTAGTTGTATCAGCATTAATAATCGAATTTCCTGTTCGAGACACTGTGACAGAAGATACTGGCTTTATGGCCAGGATTTTATTAGCTAAATATGTTATTTTTTTAATTTTTTTATTTTTATATTGTACGGGTAGGCAGGAGGAGCCTGAGAACTTTGTGTTAAGACACTCCCTCCCTGTTAAGATACTTCCGTTCCCCATTTTCCGCTGAATTCTGGAGGCATGAGTGGCCAAAATCAAAGCCATGCTTTGCCTCGTTAAAGGAACGAGGAAATGATAATTTAAAAAAGATAATAAAAAGCAAATAATATTAGTGGCCTCACTCGTCCTGAAATTTTATTAAAAGTAAGTCAAATTAAGTTTCTGAGATTTTATTACTTAGTTACACAATTACAAGTCGACCTAACAAAAGAGTTAAATATCAATTACTTGCATTTCCACTTGCATATAAACAATTAACACTTTGGAATCAAACAGTAAGTTAAGAACATGTCTTAATATCATGTCTTAATATCTTTCTCTGCCTACTTTGCTATTTAGCGAGAAAAAAGGAAAAAGATACTCGTATAACCAATTCTATATGACTTTGTGTGGAATGGGATTATGATTGACTTTACATGGGTACAGATCCGTATCTGATTGAGGGTATGTTTATATCTGGACAAAATGTTTTATGAGTTTTGTGATTTTTCTGTCTATTCAACGAAGATAACTTGAATTTGAACTTGAAAATATTGTTTTCAAAAATATACGAAGATAAATATAGTAATGACGTTTGCTACAGTCTGTAGATTCTGTACTTATCTATAATTAACATAATTTTCTTTTCGTGTTAAAAAGAGCTGCTGTTGTTAATCTAGCATAATAGAAAATTAAGCGGCATTGTTCAAACTTTGAGACATTGCGTGTTGAACGGCGGAACTCAACTCTACACAAAACAAAAAAAGAGAAACTAAACTGCTGTATACTATCGTATGTATATTTCCAATAGCGTCTAAATATGACAAACAAACGTACAACTTTTATAAAAGAATACACAAAGTAGAATACATATAAAGTGAATTTGCAATAAAAACAGGCGACTAACAGTGCTATCAGTGAACGTAATTGTATAGCGTCTGGAGGGGTCTGGAGAGGATCGTCTCTCACCCTCGTGTGAGTAACGGTAGCAAATAAAAAAAATCTAGTGCGTTATTTTTTTTTTTGTAAATAAAATATGTTGCAATTTTTTTTCAAGAATATTTGTTATAAATAATAAACATATTAAAATTAGAATGCTTACTAAAGCTTATTACCAGTATCATATTACAATTACAGACCATTGTGGGATAGTTGTGACTCCTTGACGCGCGTTTCACGGTACGTGAAAAGGTTGTGGGTTAAATCCCAACTGGGAGGTATGAATCATTTTTTATTTCTCGCTCTGCTACTCCACCCGATAGCCTAGAACTTACCTACCTACTTAACTTGGTATTCGGGAAAAATCGTTTTAAGCTTATGTAATAAGAGCTTAGTAAACTTCCTACCCAATGTTATGCATATACTTAATTTTTGAAAAATTTATAATATACGAGTACATGTTTACTCTATTAAAAACGGCGCAGGGGTACAAACATATGACTGTAAAGGCGACGGTTGTGGATTCGATTCCGTTTTGGAGGAACGAAATGTTTAATATATTCATTTCTTTGCTCTGGTGTCGCCGCGAAAAAAACTCGGCGTTTATTTTCTCCACCGAGAGTTCACAGAGAAAAAGTGACTAATGGGAAACGACGATTCCTCAGATTCCCCCTGCTTACTCTGTTATCTGTTACAGCGTGAAGCTAATAGGATTTAAAAACAATATAGATATTATAATGATGATAATATTCACACAAATCAATTCACAAATATCTAATATGATCTGCCACACTATCGCGGCTAAATCGCTGGACCAATTTTAATTAAATTAAATTAGCCTGGGCAACCCTAAAATATCAGGCTAGGGTAAGGGTAGCAAAATTTTGTGTCATCAACAGAATTATGTCTTATTTTGAACGTTTTTAAAATAGTCGACACTAAGAAGACAGTTTCCAGAGGTGCGAGTCCTAGTCTCGCTACGTTCAAAATTTTAGGTTGTCTACAAAATATTAAAAAAATTATATATGTTTAAGATTTGACTTGACGAGTATAGAGATGAAGTTATCTTATTGAAGTTAGCATGCCACAGGTGTAAGCATGAGAGTAGTAAGTTCAAATTGAGTTAAATAGATCGCTATATTTTTTTGTATAATTTTATTTCTGGACTCTTTATTCTAAAAAATATTTAACTAAACATAAAAATCTGCCATACTTTGTAAAAGTACTTCTGTCATACTTTAAAATTTTTAATAGTCTAAAAAAATATATTGGATGAAGATCGTAAAGTCATCCATACTATGAATTTCTTTACTAATTGTTAACACACCTTTGTGTCAGTGAAAGTGATTGTCTGAAGTACTTAGGGGATCGAAAAGAGTCTCCAGCATACTCTTAAGCAAGTGGGTTCTCACATAAGGAACCCTTATGAATATGCCGTGCTTAATATGTTATTTGAACATAGCGGGACATGAGTATTTGACAAATAAAGCTACTTTTAAATTTATCCAATGTATATTTCCTATCTATTTGTTTTATAAAGGTAGTAGGTTCGAATTAACGTTTTATTATAATACTGCTTTTCGCCCGAATTCTGACACTTCTTTCCGCTAAATTCTGGAAGCATTTCTTGCTGAGTAGCGGAACTCAATGCCGCACTTAGTCTATCATTTACATGGTGGCCGGCCTATGGTGGCCGGCCGGAAAATATCGGTGCTTAACATGTAAATATATGTAAAAAAAAAGAAATTTTTGCAATTATCAGGTGACTAGAGGGCGCGCGCGGCTTTGCCCGCTTATTAGGAGTGAATTCTAAAAAAACCACGAAACACGTGTTCAATAAAATATTTTTAACAGTCTGAATTTGAATTTTTATGAAAATCGGTGGTAATTTAAAGATTTTTTCATATAAACTTTCAACCCCTTATTTGAACTCTTAGGGGGTGAATTCTTAAAAACCTTGAAATACGTGTTCAATGAAATATTTTTAAGAGTCTGAATTTCAAATTTTATAAAAATCGGTACAGATTAATTTTTTTTTCCATACAAACTTTTAACCCCTATTTCATCCCTTTAGGGTTAAAATTTTGCAAATTCCCTTCTTAGTGGATGTCCAGAATATGAAAATAAACATCTGCCCAAATTTCACGTTTCTACCATCAGCGGTTACGGCTCTGCGCGCGTCTTCAGTCAGTCAGCAAAAGTCCTTTTATATATATAGATTGCAAGAAAAGTCGTGAGCGTATTTGAAATGTGCTAAGATTTTTTTACACTGTAAATGTTTTTTTTTAGTTCTTCATTTTAACACTAGGGATTTTACCGATTATGCTGACCCCATCACTAAAGCGAACGACCCAAAATACGTAGGTAGGGCGACACACAACCGCAGCCACACACGCTACACACACCGTCCCCGCCGGTGGAGACGAGGTCCCAGTTTTTCTGTGGCCCAATCGCGCCTCGGCGCGAGAGGAGCCCGTAACTAAAAACCCAAAAGGGCATCAAAAGTCCTACCCAGTGGGCCTAGCTCGGATCGAGCGAAGCAAAGTCCCCCACTACAAACGGTGTACGCAAGTCGCGGTCCGAGTCTCAAAGGAGACGCCCTTGCGACACTGTGTTCTCATTTGTTGGTGCCTTCCACGGCAACCAAGCTAAGCTCTCAGAGCTCTTCTAGCTCGGCCTCCCAAAAGCCCGGTGACGCTGTAGAGGCCTGTAGGGCCAACAACATACTGCTCAATCGAAAAAACGAAAAACGTAACACTAGGGTCGCCAGGCTTACTGTGCCTGCTCTGCTATATGAGAGATTCATCGAGAATTAAAAAAATATTATATATTTGTTTTATAGTTTTTAAATATGAAATCACATTTTTATATAAATAAACACATACCGTAATACAATACATATTTCATATTAATATATAAGAATAAAGAAAAAAACAGTGTTTATTTTAAAAATAATTTAAGAAGAATTCATAGGACTGTGCTAAGGTCGTTCACTATAAATAACTGACCTTTCCAACGATCAGAAAAGGGACAACCTTTAGAAAATAATATAAAACCGTAAAGGCATTATGTAATTAAATTTTGCTTATAAACTTTCCATTCCGTAACAGTCCTTCCTACCTGTTCATTATATTAACGAGTCACGTCATAATTATTACAAACGAAGTTAGATCTTATACTGTCGGAATAAAATCGATTTTTCCAAATAACATTTCAAGTATAATTATCAGTACATCTGATACGGATTGTACGTTTGATAGTAACATTGGGTGCAACGCGAAAATTTTAGTATCAATTAACTAGGAAATATTCCCGCTCTTCAATTCCAGTTAATTTCTTGTTAATAAAATTGGATTTTATAATTTTAAAATGAGTAACTTCACAAAATTTGTCTTTTAGGTATCTTTTTGCATTTTACAAGATATATTTAATAATACCTATATTTAGTATACCTAATAAAGTCTTAGTAGGTTGTTAATAAAGTGTAAGAATTCCAAGATACGCATGTAGCTCGTAGACGAAAGAAGTCTAATATTAAGACAATCAACGTTTACTTATTCCCAGAGCGAAGTAGTAAAAACAAGAGGTAATAAATTTACACGAGTTAAAATCGATCCCACAACCGTCATGCTTACAGGAGAAGAGGTCGATATTCGCAGTAGCTTAGTGGTCATATTGACCTATTCAAACCTTACCTTACCATTTGAAATCAAAAATGAGCTTCACGCTGTATCCCGCACACAGCAGGGTAGGCAGAGGGAACCTAGTGTTAAGACACTCCGTTCCCCACTTTCTGCCGAATTCTGGAGGCATTGCTTGTTGAGTGGCAGAACTCAACGCCACGCTTAACCTCGACACCAAAACGAAGAAATGGAAATATAAATTTAAGTAAATATTTCATCTCCTCGAGTGGGGATCGAACCCACAACCAGTCGGTTTTACAGTCACACTTCGTGCCGCTGCGCCACGACTGGTCTCATTCATTTGAATCATTTATCATTCATTCGTCATTCATTATCATTATCAGGTCATTTGAAATCACTATAAAAATCAAGCCTTATTATTTATCTGAATTTATATATGTAAGTAGATGCACTTTATCAGTTTTAATAGTTAATCATTATAAATTACAAATCACGGGTAAACTCTAACTAAACGAGTGGTTTGCTAATAAGCTACGTATAACTATCAACTTTCATAATGATACAGTTACTAAAAATAGGTTTAATTCAGTTTAGTAGTAAAAAATAAAAGCGTGTTAAATTTACATATTATGGTGCAAGTATGTGACCGTAATCGCGACTGCTTGTGGGTTCGATTCCCACTCGAGGGAACTAATTATTTATTTAAATTTATGATTTTATTTCTTCGCTCTGTGTCGAGACAAAGCGCGGCGTTAAGTTCCGCCATTGATGTCTCCAGAATTCGGTGGAAAGTGGCAAACGGGGTGTCTTAAACTAGATTTATTATGCCTATCGTGCTATTAGCGGGATGCAGCGTTAAGCTGATTATTTTTTTTAAATACATAGTTGTAAGAAATTTTAGGATAATAAATATATTTGTTCATATAATTTTGAGTATATTTACCTTAATAATACACCATTTCTTTACAAACTATTATTGTTAGTATAAATAAATCTACTAAAGTAATAAATAATCCTTTTCCTGTTAATATAAAAGAATTTTCGAAACAAAGTTTTTTTTTATTTTTTTATTACTTTACTAAAAGGACTGTTTTTATTTGATACTTTTTTGTCTCTAAAGAAAGAATTAAAATAAATGAAATTTATAAACGATTTCCTTTTTAATCTATTAAAGTTATAGGTAGCGTGTGGCATATAAAGAACAATTTTTATTTTCTCGCTCTCAAAAGAAGATTAGGCGGATGACGGGCAGCGTTGAGTTCCGCCAATTCACACTCAATGTATCGAAAATTGAGATCGTGAAGCATTCACGTATTACGATGCCTTAGAGGACAGAAGAAATCAAGGTTCTAAATCAACACAATCTAAAGACACGAACATTAACAAGCAGCATGCATAATTTTGGCTCCATTTTATATAAAGTTCGATGAATAATCAAAATCTATAGGATACGTTGTGGCCCTACAGTTATGATATTTGGCATAAAGTGAGAACTTAATATACAAAAAAAGAGAAAAATCTGAAAAGTGAAAATTTATAGGTATTTCATAGAAAAATATAAACGGCTATATCTTTTTCTAAGTATATATAAAAATATGTTTTTTATCAGGAAATTACGGGGCCGTAGAAATGAGTATTTGGATTGAATTTCAACTTGATATCTCCAAGAATTCCTAAAATAAAGAATCTTGACAGACACACAAACAGACATACAGACAGACAACAGAATTATCTTATAATAGTAATATATCCTTTTTTCCTTAAAAATTACGAAACTCTAACAGCAATACAAACCTATATTTGTAGTTGATATCTTAAAAAAATTGTTCAAACGCACACAATGTTACGCAGCTTATCAATGTTTATTTATTCTAAAATTAGTACGGAACCCTTAGTAAGCGAAACCAACTCCCATTTGGCCGATTTCATTTATAAATGAGTTTCGGCAATCCGTGGTTCTTGTGGTCGACCTCAACGTTTTTTGTATGCATAATACAATTAAAATACTTTAGTTAAAAACGCTTAAAAACCACTATAGTTAAACTAAAGTGGGATAATCTCATTTGAACGTACCGAACGAGTTTTGTTCCTTTCGATTCCAACCATAATTGGTATAATATCAGCAAAAACAAACATTTACATAGCTTTTATTAATAGTATTGTGTAGTATTGTGTAGCATAGAGGTTTTATACCACAATTATGTATGAAAAGCGTTATTCATATCACATAATGAACAAAGAACAAAATAATATGAATCATTTTATTTGTTGGGTTAATATTTCATATATTTGAATATTTAATTATAATAAATTTATTATAGCAAGTACATTTTGCTGAATTTATTTTGTTAAACAGAAATTTGTTGTTGAATTTTTCATAGTGACAAAGTGTCTATAACATATTTAATTTAACGTGATATTTTTTATTTTCAGCTTCACGCTGTATACCGTACAAAGCATGGTAAGCAGAGGTTGAACCTGGGAACTTAGTGTTAAGAAACTACGTTATTAAGACACTTCGGTTCCCCACTTCCAGCTGAGTTCTGGATGCATTGTGTTTTGTGTATATCGCAAGCTATCACGTTTACAGTCCTACGCTTGTTCTCCTGCGTCACGACTGACCTCAATCCTCCTACTTGAACGCGATATTTATAGATGAAAAACAGTGATTTTATATAAAAACCAGTATTTACCAGTGGCATTACTCTCATAGACTATAGGAAATTTATAAAAATCAGCTTCATGCTGTATCCCGCACACAGCAGGGTAAGCAGAGCGAACCTAGTGTTAAGACACTACGTTCCTTATTTTCTGCCGAATTCTGGAGGCATTGCGTGTTGAGTGGCAGAACTCAACGCCACGCTTTGCCTCGACACCAAAGCGAAGAAATTAAAATATAAATTTAAGTAAATATTTCATCTCCTCGAGTGGGCATTGAATCCACAACCAGTCTATATAATAAGACAGTAAAAATATTTTGTCTGTACATTTCGTAATTTTGACTGAAATGGATAGAGGGACAATTAAAAAGGATAATAGAAAGCAAAAAGATTTTTTATTAATTTCTTGTCTGTCTGTCTGACTGTCTGTCTGTCGACATATTTTTGTCCGCATTTTTCTCTGAACGTTCTGAACCGATTTACTTGAAAATTTCACCAATTGCTTTGTTTTAACTCAACTTAAATACTAAAATACTTAGTTTAGTTCATCAAAATCGGTTCATTTGAAAGAAGTCGTAATTAATTCAACACAGCGATAAAGAACGATCTTGAAAGAAATATCAAGTAAATACAAAGATTTTTTTTTGGTTGGTTCGTTCATATAATAATTTTTTGTGCCGTGTGATCCCGGCCTAGAATAGGATCATCCTGGTACTGGTGGTGTCGTAAGAGGCGACTAAAGTACGTGTGGTAGAGTCACGTCGCCAGCAATGGTAACACGTATGGGCAGACTCGACCGGATTATTACCACCCACGGCATTTAAAACCGGCGTGAAGTAGTGGCTTTATGCCACTGCGTTTCGAATTAGGTAATGCCGGGCTCCGGAGCCCAACCCACCTTACAGGCAGGCAACGCACCTGTAGCTCCTCTGGTGTTGCATGGGGTCGTGGGCGGCGGTGATCACTTACCATCAGGTGACCCAAACGCTCGTTTGCCTTGTCTTTTCCATAAAAAAATAAATAAATAAATAAAAAAACTGTACAGGAGTTAATACGCAATTATTAGAGTTATTTTACAAAGAATATTATGAATCCTTCAAACCAATAATTTAACATTTAAGGCTATTTCAGAATGAGTAAATTAAATTATTCACTGACATCAGCACATTTAACAGAGTATATTATATAGGTAAAAAGAACATAAAGTTACAAAAATATATACGTGTAATAATATTTTATAAATATTAAATATCAACAATGGTCGTATTTTTTTATTTAAAACAATTAAAAAATCTTTAACGATAATGTCGTAAAAAAATCATATTAGAAGTCATTATAGTTGTCAATTAATTCTGCTGATTAAATCAATAATCATGTATTTTAAGCGGGCTCAGCCGTGGGCGAGCCGCTAGTTTATAATATTAGTAGAAAAGAAATATGTTCTGATTAGGCGGTACGAATAAAATATAGAAACCAACATATCTCTATTTATCGTATGTATTTAATTAAAAAATACCCTTGCACACATTTCGAAAAACGTAAAAATTGGCTGAAAATGAATGAATTAAATGCTTTTGGTGAATATCAAACTTTAAAGTGACTTTTATAAGTAATTTAACCCAAAAAAGAACGATATTAATCCCCAACGTCATATTTAAATTATTAACTGAAGTAATTGCTTCGTAGATTAGCGCGGATGAGTCAAAAGAGGTTTATTTATACACAAATAATTTTAAAAGAAGACATTATTCGACGAATAAAATGACAAGTGTTTTTAAACTGGCAATTTTTTTCATTTGTTTTAAAATATACATTTATTTTGTACTTTTAAATTTATTTTTAAATTTTTATTTTTTATAGTTGTTGCTAGAAATCTATTTTTGATAAATATTATATGAAACAGTAGTTATAAGAGAATTTCCTAGGCAGAATAAAATTATTTTAATTTCATTTAAATTGATCCAATCTAAACAAGAAATTATAAGAATTTGGTGCTTATAATTATCTAAATATTCACTATAATAAAATTGTTATCATTCGGTCTGGCAGAAAAAGCACGGCGTTATATTCCACCATTCAAAATCTAATGTCTCGAAATCTAGAGAACGGAGTATCTACTTGCTATGCAGAAAAAAATCATAAATACAATGTTTTTTTAGCTTCACGCTGTATCCTGGATGAAGCAGGATGTCTGTCTACCATGCTAAGAGTACGCTAAGGTTAGTCCACTATAAGCTTAGTGTTAAGACACTTCGCTCCACACTTCCTACCGAATTCTGGAGGCATTGCGTATTGAATGGTAGAATTCAACGCCGCGTTTAGCCTCCACACCAGAGCCAAGAAATAAAAATATTAAATATGTCACTTCCACGAACGTTAATCAAACCCACAACCTGTCCCCCTCGTACTCCTGCGCCACGACAGTCCTCAATTAATTAACTCATAAAAACCCATTTCCAGCGAGCCTATTATATCATCACACGATCATAGACGAAGTTCCTAAGCAATAGACGCCGAACTTAGTGTTTGTGAACATAATTACGGCTTTCGCAAGCTGCGATTGGACGAACGCCCCGTGAAATTGGTACACGCTACTTGCAGTGCGTCCACTTAAATTGGTGACTTGGACTTGATTTGGGTTGTAATTTTTTTTTACATTTTTTTATATTTTAATTTTGATTATGATGATTGAGGGCTAAAACTCTAATGATTAATATGTTTGTGTTTTAAATTAATATAAAAAAAAAAAATTGTAAAAAAAAAATTTATATATCAAAGCAAAATATGTATATCAAACATCATATTTTTTTAAATATTAACGTAAACGCGACGGTTTTAGTTTCAACTCCTAGTGGAAAGTAATTGTTTTATTTTAGCACTATCAATAATACAAAGCGTGGCGTTGAGTTCCTCCAGTCAATAAGATATGTTTTATAAATTGTTCAGTGCGCGGGGAACAGAGTGCTCTGTCGCTAAATTTTCTTTACTTACTACACGCTTATAATATGAAAACACGTTACAACCCAACAATTAAAATAAAAAGTAGTAAAGTAAAATAAAAAGCAGTGTCCCGTACACATTAGGTTAGGCAGAGGGAACCTAGTATAAATAGATTTCTTTCCCCATTTTCCGCGGAAATGGCCACACAGAAAACGCCACGCTATGCCTGGACACCAGAGCGACGAAATGAAAATATACATTTAAATAAATATTACCTTTTCTCTAGTGGCGATCGAACTCACAACCAGTCAATTTTACAGTCACACTTTTCATCGACTGGCCACGACACCTAACAGTTGAAAAACAAAAAAGCAAAAACAAAATAATTCACAATTACCTATAAAATTGTTCTCAAGTCGAAACACAAAGTTATTATCTTATCCCCATAGTTCGTAGCATGTTGGCAAGTTTGGTTACCACCGATCAAACCTATGAACTAATTTAAGCTATCTCAGCATATTCCGTTCGTACGGTTATCCTTGCCGTACTTTACCTGTACTTTCCGTAATTTTGATTTATAACATCCTTCTCGTACAATCGCATGTGCATCAGTGATGAATATTAATGAAGGATTTGTGGCAGTGATTTATAATATTAGGTTGGTTGGTCTGTTTGTTAGCTTATTATGGTTGTTAAGAAGTGTTTATATTTTTTTGTTAAATTTTAGTTAAGAAAGTTTTACACTTTTTGTCCAATTTTCGAGATATTGGCCCTAACGGTCATTGGCGGATTTCGTCACCGTATTTTGTCTTGCTACTGGAACGAGTATTTTCTTTTCGTTTTTTTTTTCGACTCCAGGCTATATCTCACAAAACAAGGTACCCAGAAGGAGCCTAGAGTTAAGACACTCTAGTGATTTTTTTTTTTATTTGATTGTATAATTTATTTTATTTTGCTTAATTAAATATGTTACTAGTTAATTTTCTAAAATAATGAAAATCTATGTTCAACTTAGATTTAGGTTTTTGACATATTAAACCTTTCCTAAAATGAACTTGAGCGGAAGTATCTTAATGAGAATAGAATGTCTTGGCATTGCAATGTCTTGGCACGTCAGGGTAGGCAAAGGGAGGTTCCCTTTGCCTACCCTGACGTGCAAAATGAAGCGTGAAGCTATAAAAAAATATTAAAAACTAAGCACTCTTTTTACAATAAAATTTATAAAATAAATCCTATGTTAGTATTTATTTCAAACTATATTGCTCTTTCAAATAAACAGAAATACGCAGATTTAGTGATTAATAGCGTTATATTTATTTAAAACTATTTACTTTACGCTGTTTGCACGACGCGCTGTACATTTTGTTATCACACATGCTAGTAGAATTTAAAAATGGACAAAACTCTTAAAAAATTTATTAGTTAAAAAAATAAAATAGGTTTTTAAAGAATATTTTTAAATAACTTTTATCAAGCACCTAAGTGGACATAATATATTAAGCCGTAGGGATACAAGCGTGTGATGCAATGAGGTTCGATTTCCACACGAGGGAGTGAAATATTTAGTATTTTCACATTCTCGCTCTGGTAACGACGCAACACACAGCGTTGAGTTCCGCAACTCAACACGCAATTTCTCGATGATTCGGCGGAAAATAGGGAACGAAATTTTCTTAATGAGAATGGACTGTCTTAACACTAGTCTTAACACTAGATGCCCTTTGCATACTCTGCTATAGGCGTGATGGTAAATTACACTTAGTTTTTTAATTAAATAAATAATTTTGTAATTAATCAAACTATTAAAATCTAGGCAGTTTAGTTAGGTATTTATATCACTATTATACATCGAAACCTAGAAAGGCTTACATAATTTAGCAACTCAGGTATTGTATAAAGACTACAGATGCAGTAAATTTTGTGCTTCATGCTCAACTTTCACCTTGTTTCATGCTACGCTGCTCTTGTTCATCCAGTGCTTAAATGGCGTATAATAATTTACCTAAATAAATATCGAATCTACAACTTTATATACCAATTTCGTATATTTAACTATACGACAATAGTGGACTCAAATTTAATTTAGGGGAACATTTTTCTTTGTAATATAAATATTTCCCTGTCAAGTTATTCAAAATGTAAATATCAGCTTCAAGATTTTTCGTAGTGTTTAACCTAGCGTATTGATGGTCCGTTTCTCAGTTTCCGCTGAATTTTCAAGACATTGCACGTGGAGTGGCGGAGCTCAACACTGCGCTTCGTTTTACAGAACGGGAAATCAAAAATAAATTTAATATAATAATTCCCCCGTATGAAAATTGAACCCACAACCATAATTCACAAACCAACTACAACACAACGGCCACAAATTAAAAATAAAAATTATGTTACAATATTTTTAGCTGTATTAACCAGTAAAACATAAATATAGGAAGCCCTTGTAGTACAAACCTAATCATGCCCGAGGAACGATTTAATGAATTTCCACTCGATCGAGCTCGGCCTAAGCTCGTTACTTGCATCGCGCGTACGTGACTATTTTTAAAGATTTACTTTGGAACAAGTTAAATGAACAGTCAAGCTGCTGATTGCTAATGTAGGTAATAGGTTCGTTTACCCACTAAGGGTCGTATTGTGTTATGAAGTAAAAGACACCTTAGGGTTGGCTTTTGTATAAGTATCTAAGAATAAATATATTTTTTTTCAACGGTTGATTGTAAAAACGACGGTTGTGGATTCAATTTTACTATTAAGCTTCGCTACTCAACGTGTAATGTTTTAAAAATCGAACGGAAAATGGGGAACGGAGTGTCATGGGTTCCACACTTACAACAATTTAAAAAATTATATAAAAAATGTAGTAGTTGTTTAATTTCATAATATTTTATAGTTTGTGATATTTGTTTTCTATTATACATTCAAAATAATATTATTAATGTATTAACCATACACAGATCTCGGTAGTACAAATATTGTTCTATCGGAAAGCGATTTGCTGGACTGAGATTATAGTTTATCGGACAATCTCATCGGCTGTCTCACTCATAGTAAGACACGGATTGTGGCATCATAACTTGTATTATAGAAAACAATATTATTAAAAATGAAAACTTAGTTTTCTTAACTCTTAAAGAAACTTAGAAATTATTCTACTTCTAAATGTTCACTGTATTTAATGGTGCAATGGTGTGCTTCGTGTACTGTCAACGTGAGGGTTGTGAGTTCGACCCCACTTGCGGAAATTATTTTAATCCTCGCTATTGTTACAAGATAGTTTGGCGTTAAATTTCGACATTCAACACGTAATGTCTCAAAAATTGGGCAGAAAGTGGGAAACGGATTTAACACTAGGTTGTCTGCTGCCTATCCTGTTATTTGTGGGACACGTCCTGACGAAAAAAAAATAAAGAAATTAATCTATTTTTAGGATTTCGTACCTCAAAAGGTAAAAGCGGAAACCTTATAGAATTTGACTTTGTATTCCGTTTGTTAAAACCATTTACCTCAAGATCGCGTGGTAGTATCAAGCTGAAATTAATATCAAATATTCACCTTTAGATGAAATATTTACTTAAATTTATATCTCCATTTCTTCGCTCTGGTGTCGAACCGCTCTGGTGTCGCTCTGGTGTGCTAACCGCGGCGTTGACACCACTTCACGCTGTATCCCGCACACAGCAGAGTAGGCAGAGGGAACCTAGTGTTAAGACACTCCATTCCCCACTTTTTGCCGAATTCTGGAGGCATTGCGTGTTGAGTGGTAGAACTCAAGTTCTGCCACTCAACACGCAATGCCTGTGTCTTAACACTAGATTCCCTCCTACCCTGCTGTATGCGGAATACAGCGTGAAGCTGATAAAAAAATATATTCACCTTTATTATTTATATTAATAATCAAAATACGCCAAACAAACAAAATAACGAAAACAAAAACATATTTTTATCAGTTTTCTAAATAAATGAAAAAAAAAACCAAATAAACGAAAACAAAAAGTCAAAAAACACACAAACACACATCCAAACCTATCTCCAAACAGCCCATAAAACCTGACACCAGGCATAAATACTTGGAAAAACATTTTAACTTGCGTGTAAAACCACCGTGCGTGCTATTAACAAAATGTTTAAGGAGCCAATAAGTCCGCAAACTCCTTACAGCCTATCCGTTTTGCTGAACACGTCGCCCATTTGTATCTTGGAGTGAATGAAATGGCCTCGTGAAAGCCGCCGCCCATCAATCTTGGGCGATAGCGAATGGACCCCGTAATAGTTGTGAGTCGATAATGACCCGTTTCGCTGCCTTACTTTAGTTGTACACCGTCGTGAGGTAATTTTGTAATTTGATTGCTTATTTTTTTATGGTTATTAGAAAATTATTAAATACTAGCGGCCCGCCCACGGCTTCGCCCGCTTAAAATACATGATTATTGATTTAATAAGCTAAGAATTGATTGACAACTATAATGACTTCTAATATGATTTTGTGAGTCAACCATAAAAGATAGACATATGCTGTCTTGGCATATTTTTTTAATAATTTTATGTAGAATATTTCCGTTATACATGGTTTTGCTGTAGCTTTAACCATTAAGGCTGCACACGCGACGGAAGCTTAAAAAATCAAATAACTTCTCCCGTTTTCCCAACATTTCCTTTCATTGCTCTGCTCCTACTGATTGTAGCGTGATGAAAAGTATACTATGACCTGCCCAGGAGTATGAAGAATAACTGAATCAAGTTTCGTTAAAATCCGTCAAGTAGTTTTTGTTTCTATAAAGAATATACAGACAGACAGACAAAAATTTTACTGATTGCATTTTTGGCATCAGTATCGATCACTAATCACCCCCTGATAGTTATTTTGAAAATATATTTCATGTACAGAATTGACCTCTCTACAGATTTATTATAAGTATAGATTAATTAAACAACCTTTTTATAAATAATTTCTTTAGATGTTTTTTTTTTCATAGTGTATTTTATTTTACAAATAATTAGTATTATTTATTTATTTTATAAGATACCCATATAAGATGGGTTGTGCAAAAATTTGTAACCCAACATTTTATTATATTTGATTTCGCTTTCATCAGAACTGAAGTCATGTTGATATAACAGAGTAGGTAAAAGCTAACCTAAGTCGAACGAATACGAGACATTTCGTTCTCCACTTTCTATCTACCAAAGCGGAAAAATTAAAATAATTTAAATTATATAATCATTAAGGCCGTCGCGCGTCGGGGCGAAAAGGCTTATGCCTTTTCGCCTTTTCGCACAGGAGAAAGAAGTATTTAATATTCTTATGTCCTCACTCTTTTACTGAGGTAAAGCGTGGCTAAAGTTTTCTCCAACGAAACGGAGTCTCTTAATAATAGGTTCCCTTCTTCCTACTTAGCTACATACAACATACGTGTGAAGCTAAAAAAAGAAAGTCTAAAAGCTAAGCTAAAAGAGCTAAACTGAAGAAAGAAATAATCATTCTCTCGACTGGCAGTCGAAGCCACAATCATCGCGCTTACAAACAGACGCTGCCCACTGCGTCACGACGATGTAACAAATGATCATGGAGCTACATGTACATACATAGGCTATATTAGAAGGACCCTCTAAAAGTCACGAAGCATATCTTATAACCTTTCTGGAGACAAAAGTCTGAACAAAGAAAAGGGTAACATGTTAAATAGTATACATTGTGTCACTTTTGTTTAATAATTATTTATGATTATGAGGCCAATCCTAGTGCAGGAACTCAAGAGTGCGTCTGAAATAAAATATTTATTATTTTCATATCGTCGGTCTTGTAACGAGGCAATGCCTCCAAAATTTGACGGAAAATGGAGAACAGAGAGACCTAGTATTAAGACACTACGTTCCCTACTTTCCTCCTACCCTGCGATATGCATAGTACAGTGTGAAGCTAAAAAGAAAATATTATCTTATTCAAATTATAAATGATGAAGGACTACAAGTTGTTGGGGTCCATATAGTGAGAATTTTCATATTTTATTGGAACTCAGAAATGCTTTAAGGGTAACAATTGGAACGGAATACTTAACAAAAAGCTTACATAATTTTCACAGAATAATAGATGCTTTCTATTGTCAGCATCTTTTTGACAAAAGGTGAACTATTATAATAAAACTCAAAAAGGCTTTTAATTATAACATCCTTCATCACTGCTTTGAGGTGGCAGTCGATGATTTTCTATTTTTCTTCTTCTTATTTTTATGTTTCTTTTAGCTAATAGATAGAGGGAACCTAGAAACGGTGGCGGAACTCATTGCTGCGCTTCGCCCCGTTACCGGAGCGAGGAAATGAACATATTAAATATGTCATTTCCTCGAATGGGATTCGAACCCACAACCTATCGCGTTGACAGTAACACATTTGCGCCACTGTGCCAGGATTGGCTTCGTTGTGATAAATTTTACCAAAAATACATGATGCCAACTGAGGTTTCCTCAATATTGCTAAGGAAAAAATGTTCCATGATTTATGTCATAAGTTTGTAAATGTTAAATGAATTTTGTTAATACTTTTCCGTGAAAAGTATTTGGAAAACAATTTAAGTTCACAATTGTTTCTTGCGTATCACGTGACGTACTCATACTTGTAAAGTAAAAAATAAATAAATAAATCAGCTTCACGCTGTATCCCGCACACAGCAGGATAGGCAGAGGGAACCTAGTGTAAGACACTCCGTTCACTACTTTCTGCCGAATTCTGGAGGCATTGCGCGTTGAGTGTCAGAACTGAACGCCGCGCTTTGCTTCGACACCAGAGCGAAGAAGTGGAAGTATAAATTTGAGTAAATATTTTATCTCCTCGAGTGGGGATCGAAGCCACAACCAGTCGGTTTTACAGTCACACTTTGTGCCCCTGCGCCACGACTGCCCTCAGTAAATACTTGTAAAATATTTATATATATTTATATGTATGAAGATAAACTTAATAATTTTTACGACCTCGACACGGTCGATCTATAATATTAAATTTAACGTTCCGTTGAAACTATGAAGGAAAGATCTGAACCTGCAGTCCCCGCGTTATTTACGATATAGCTTTTATTTGTTGCTCGTTATATCTTATCCTACAAAACTAAGTAGATAATAAGAACTTAGTGACTACAAATTCTGTTCTCCATTCTCCACTAAAATTTAACATATTGAATGTTAACTGATGTTGAACTATTTTCTTTTTTTTTACTGCTCATAAAAAAAAAGAAAATAGTTGCTCTCAGCGAAAATCGAACCCATTACCATCATCATTTTAAAGTCAAATGCATCCCAATACACGTTAATCTTAATTGCTTTTAAATGTATGTATAAATGCAGTATATATTTAACCAACAAACCTAAACATATAACAGTAGGGACAGGTTATAACCGATTACCAGTAACACTAGCAGTGTGAACACGGAAATGCCTATATCTTATTACACAGTTACCTATGTGTGTTCATAACAAATTGAATTTGCTATTTCATTTGCAAAATCATAGCTGGCTTTACATATTTTGCATTGTTAATAGGCCAATGCCTATTTTAAGCTGATTAATAAGCTAGTAAATAATAATATTCAATTTTTATTTTTTTTTATTAAGCTTTATCACGCACACAGCAAGGTAGGCAGAACCTAATGTTAAGACACTGCTCCCCATTTTCCGCTGAATTTTGGAGTCACTGCCAGTTGCGAATTCAACGCTGCCTCGAAAGAAATGAAAATATATATACTTATATATAAATATTTTATTTCCTCGACAGGGAATCGAATCCACAACGAGTCACACAATAGTGTCCCTGCGCTAGAACTGGCCTCAATCTATGTATGAAAACAATGTACATTCTAATTGGACGAAGTAACTCCAACCGCAACTACTGTGGGTTACGCCAAAATATAGATAATATAGATAAAAATGCTATTCAACACCAAAATGAGATTTCAATTCCGATCAGTTGTTTTTGAAAATAGCTTGTTTAACGTTAAGTTAAGGTCTTAATATTAGGATTTTATAATTTTAAGTACAGAAGTATGGACACCGTTAGCAAAATTCAAATTCAATGTTCTTTATTCGAAGAGATTTTTATTCTTAATTTTGTACAATGAATATACAGGGTGGAAGAGCCAGCGCTCCTTTTACGAAAACAGCATATAGGGTAAAATATCTCAAACCCTATATACCTAAAGACATTAATCAAGATTAGAAGAGAGTTTAGACGTAGGATTTTTTTTAATTTCACGATGTTTATCCATACCTGTGTTTCGTGTGACACAGTTACTCAAACATGCAAATAACGTAAACGCATATTACTATAAAAATACTACTAAAGGTTTAACAGATTTGAACTTTGCCGTCAGTATCTATGACTCGATGTCGAAATGAGGCGTATGCAGCGGTTTCCCTTTGATAGGTTTATGTGTGCGTGCGTCGTTCTTGACAAATGTCGTTTAATATAAAACGACAATTTTATAATTTATTTTGTTTGAAAAAATCACTTTGTCATTTTTGGGAAAAAAAAATAATTGTATTAGGCTTTTATGGAGTAGGTAAAACCATGGTTTCATTTAAAGTGGTGCTGACACTACCACCCTGTATATATTGTGATATTTTAAAAAAACACTGACAGCTTGCATTTTATTTAGCACTTTAGAGAGTAATTTATACTAAACACAGCTTTGTAAATAGCTCAATAATTTGCATTCTCAATATTCAAATTTTAAATTAGCACTTACACTATTAACTGACTATTAAACACGCGCGGCGTTAAGTTACACCAACCAAAATGCATCTTGAAAATAGATGAAAAGTGCTTTCCGAATATCCATTAACTTATTCAAATCGAAAAATTATTGCAAGCTATTTCTTTCATATATCTCCATACATCTAAGTACCACAAACCGAATGTGTCTCTCCAAGAGATACTACTAGTGGCAAAGAAAATAATAGATTTAGGAATCTGTCTGATTATGCAGCGTTTAAATTACCGATACCGAATTAATACGGAAGCAGCTGCGGGTAATGTTCATTACCATAGAGTAATGGTGTGTAGAGAGTTATCTTGTGTTAAGGAAAAAAATATATGCAATATTAAATATTTTTTTTTATTGAGTGCCTTATACATACTCGTTGAGTGCTGATCATTTATAAAGTATATATTAAAGAACATTTGTTGCAATAGTTTGTATAACTTCACGAATGTTGTTTAAATTATCATTATATTATATTTGAGGCCATTTTGGAGCAAGGGTACAAGTGCGCGACGATACTGGGTTTGATTCCCCCTAGGGGTAAGGAAATATTAAAAATTTTAATTTCTTCAAAAGCGCGGCGTTGAGTTTCACCATTCGACATCTTCTTAACTCCAGGTTCACTCTGCTATGGAGATTACAGGCCCTGTCATCTGCTATGCAGATTACAGGGCTTAAGTTGAAAAAAAAGCTTATATATTTTTTATAAAAATATAAATAAAATAAAACAGAATATTGTAGTATAACAGGTAAAATATATGATTAGAAATTTTAAATATATTTTCTTATAAAAAAATTCAAATCAACATTTATATAAATTAACCCGATAGAATCATCTGTACAAACTCAGCTGTCACGCCAAGTAGTTGCAAAGGCAGAAAAAGGACGAAGGAAACCAATAAAAGAATAGTAAATTTTTTATCGCTTCCGTTATTACCAATCAATCGCTTCCCTACTGTCATGTTTACAGTACTATCGACGTTATATTGGACTTGGTTTATTATCTAATTAACTCGAACGTCCCTAGTAAAACAAATATAGGAAAAATAAAGTATTTTTATATTTTCGTTTACTATTTATTTTAATTATTACAGAATTAGATGTTTTAATAATATATTGATACGTTTTCTTTCTTCAACAAAGACATAGTACGGCGTTGAGTTCTGTTACTCAAAACGGAAAGTTTCGACCTCCGCCAGAAGACAGAAAACGGTGTGTCTTAACACTCCTTAACAATAGAATTTCACTGCCTACACGGCCATATTTGAGATAAAGCGTGAAGTTATAGAAACATCTCATTCTCTCGTCCTTTTTTACTTTTCTCCTTTTCCGAAATTGTGCAATAAGTGGCAAAACTCAACGCCGTTCTTTTGTCTTGCCATAGCGGTTGAATAAAAATAATCCATTCCCCTGAGTAGGGTTCGAATCTACAACCATTACGCTAACCGTCAGATCTGTTACTGAATTTAATAAATTAATATCTTTTAAATGTTTAAAATTGTGTAATAATCGCGAAAATAAAGGATCTTATTTAATTTATTGATTTTCTACCTGTTGATAACTAGTTGCTGCGTCGGGTTCCGCCATTTAACACGTGATGCCACCAGAATTCGGTGAAAGGTAGGGAATGGAAGTACTCTCTGCCTATCTTCCTAAGTGGGATACGGCGTGAAGCCAAAAAATATGAATGGTAAATAGATATATTTCTTTTAACGCAAACGGAACGATACTGTTACATTATTACAAAAAAGATTATGGAGGCCTCGGTAGCGCAGTAGGCAGCGCGTAAGTCTCATAATCTTAAGGTCGTGAGTTCGATCCTCACCCGGGGCATTGTTTTTTATTCATTTATTTTTTATTGTTTAAAAAATAAATGATTACTCTGCAATTTTTAATCGTCGTTGATTAAAATAAGAATATATTTCATTTAGATGGTATTTATTTTTGTTTATTTTTAACTTTGTTGGAATTCTTTTGTAGAAGGAAAGGAATTCGTTAAATAGAAGATGGAATGCTCAATTAAATTGTATTGTTACATAACATAAAGGTAAAGTAAGATATTAAAATTTTACAAATAATGATACTTATGTCTTGTGATGATATATTATTAATATATAACAAATATTAAGAAATATCAATGTGTATATACATATATATATATATATATATATATATATATATATATATATATATATATATATATATATATATATATATATATATATATATATATTTCAATATTAATAGTAATAATCATATGCAGTGATAATTGTATTGAAACTATTTATTAATTTTAGTTCGCTTTATATATATTTTTTTCATTTATTAAAACATATAATTGTAAAAGCTATTTTCTCATGTTTTAGGCAGCTTTTGTTTGATACTTATTTAGAAAACAAGTATTTTTCTTTCCTAAGTGTGGAATAACACTTTAAAAATGTTTAAAAGCTTTTGTTTGATTGAATATCATCTTTTCTTTCAAAAATAGTTAGCTTAAAAGCTTATAAATAAATTAATTCACTTGTCGCATATTAAATGTACATTGCACTATCATATTAGAAAAAACGACAACATAAAAGTGTTAAGAAAATAATAAAACATTATGTTTCACAACAAAAGTTACACTATGACCCGAAGTACGGTTGGGCTCTTCTACCAAGGATCCTTGACTTGCCTGCGGTACCCGGTTAATTCGGCCATAGCTTCAAGTACAAAGTATAGATAGATACCAATTATACGCCTTTGTTTCCTACCAACGTTATGTTAATTGACCCTGGATAGGGAATTTGGGAATGAAATGTGAATATTGAATAACTTGCTTTTAGATTGGTTATTGAAATAATATATTTACGTAATTTTTTATATAATTAAAAAAACGAATATTATTAAAGAACTACTATTTTTGTTTATTCAGGCCGTTGTGGAGCAGGATCATAATTGCGATGGTTGTAGGTTTGATTCCTAATCGGAGGAATGAAATATTGAATATTTTCTCTTTTTTAGCTCTGGTAACAAGGAGCTTAATGGGATCGGAGTGACTTAACTCTATTTCTCCAGGTTCCCTCTACCTACTTTACTACATACGGATTACAGCTTTAAACTAAAAAAATCTACTAGTTACTCTAGAGAACGTAAATGAACAATAAGAGTAAAATCAGAAATTAAAAGGTCATAAACACAGCTCAGACATAAGCAGTGCTAAGCTGAGATTAGTCCGGATAAAGCACATCAATTTAAGATTGTAATTAAGATAGGGCACGTTCAGGAGGAATCGAAAAGGGGACATATCAATTACTTCTACAAGCCTTTCCTTTCATTTGATCCTTTAAAAAAGCTTATTAAATGAAATATTTTATGTTCATTGTCACTTATATAGTTTTTTCTAACGAGGCATTGCATGTTGAGTGGCGGAACTGAACGCCGCGCTTTATGTCGTTACCAGAGCGAACAATATCTTTATAATATAAGAAAACAAAATAACAAAACTGTTACAATGTTTCCACAAAATGATATAACTAAATAATGAAATGTTTTCTCCTCGTAGCAATTTCGTAGCGTCGCGTAGCACTTTAGTAGCTACTAAGAGTAAGATGACATGACATCGCAAATGCAAGGTGTAATACCTGTTAGCAACAAAATAAGCTTATTGACTCAATCCAATGTTACTTTCTTCTTAGTTTTTGTGTATTGAGGACTAACATAAGTGTGTTTGTTTGTAAGAATGTTATATATATATATATATATATATATATATATATTTATGTAAAAATTAAATTTGTTGTATGTATATAATTCGACTTAGTTGACATTTTTTTTTTAATATTTTTTAATATTTACTAATATGAGATTCTCATTTTTTCTCACTAAGCAGGGTAGACAGAGAGGCCTAGTGCCATGATATTCTGTACAACGCTTTCCGGATGATTCTGAATCATTGCTTGTTGGATGGAATCATCAGAGTGGAAAAATTAAATTCATTTCCTTGAAAAGGTATTGAATTTACAATCTTGTTATCTAACGTTTATTATATAAGTCAATTAATTTAAAACAGTTTCTGTTTTCCTTTAGATTGTAAAGAAGAAAACTGCTTAAAAGATAATCTATTATTATTTGGGCTTCAGTTCATAATTTCTTTATTATATTTCCTCATTTATTTACATCAGTAGGGGGCATTGTACTAATTAATGGATAAATATTATATTTTTTTTTCAGTTTCACGCTGTATCCCGGACACAGCAGAGTAGGCAGAGGGAACCTAGTGTTAAAACACTCCGTTCCCCATTTTCTACCGAATTCTAGTGGCATTGCGTATGGAGGGGCAGAACTCAACGCCGCAATTATTTTATTAGTTATATTCAATTAATATTTAAAGTAAAAAAATAATTTAATAAATATTGATAAAAGTAATATAACATTTAAACTAATATTGTATATTGTTGTGAAACTAGAAGCTTAATTGATACCACGATGTTAGTTTATGTAGTAAATTAATTGAAAACATTATGTTTTGATTTAATTATATTTGTAATACATATCTATTAGCAGGCTGAAGTGGCAGTGGGCAGAACCGATGACCGTTGGATTAAACGCGTTTTAGAGTGGAGACCACGCCTCAGCAAGCGGCTAGTGTGTGACGTCCTCCAGCTAGATAGAGTGACGATATTCGCAAAGTGGCTGGCATCGGCTGGATGCGAAGAGCTCAAGATAGAGCTCAGTAGCGTGTCATTGGAGAGGCCTATGTCCAGCAGTGGACTAAAATGAGGACGAGGCTGATGATGATTATGATGATCTATTGGAAATATATAAAAATAGAAGTAGTCATAGTCCGTAACATTGTTTCGACTTTAGGAAGTAAAATATTCTCTTTTTTCTTTTTGTTTTTCAAATTGTATCAAACTATTAAAATATTTTGTATTTTTCGTTTTCATACATCTTCTATATCTTAATAGTGACAGATCACTTTGTTCAGCACTTTTCCGCTTACTCAAATATGCCACAGTTGAAACTGCACAAAAAAAAGGAAAATATACATATATTATATAATAAATACTATGTTTTCCTAACTTTTAATATTTATTTGATTTAAAATCTAAATTTATGTATATATCTATCTGTATATCTATTTATAACTATAAGTTTAAAAGCAAAGATGTATACATCCACTATTTCTTTAAGAACTTTTTTCCAAGCTACATCAGCGTTTAACAAAAGGGTCGGTGTTTTACTTATTTAGTACCGTGTTAAGCAGAAATCAAGGTCCCAAATAAATAATGTATGATCCTAACACTGTGTTGATTTATGATACTAGCATGGAATGTGATAAGTAAATACATCTAGTTGTTCTAAAGCTAAACTGATGCTGACAATGAAACTCTAAAGCAATTTACACGCATGTTGCGTTGCAGTTCCAGTAATTGGCGATAGATGGCGTTGATCGTGAAATATTTTTTTAATTTTTAATTTTGTATAAAAAAATTATATAGTTTTATTATTTTTGGACTTAAGTTTAAAGTACGTTTTTTATGTAAATATAAATCATATTTTTGTATTGTGACTTATATTTTTATGTATTTTTTGTGATAAAATGTTTTATGGATGTTAGTTACGCCTTTTATTATTTTTTTGGGAATCAATCAATTTGTTGTTAAATAGAATACCATCAGCGAAAACTCAGATAAAAATAAAGAAAACATTTTTTTAATGACAACAAAAAAGAAAAAAGACGAAAAAATCTTTAAAAAAATTTAGTAAAAAAAAATCAAATCAATCGACGCATAATAAAGTTGTTAAAGATTTTATTATTAGAAGAAACCTGCACAGTCCTTACGAACACTACAAATAATACACATAAAAATATAGCTTGGATGACATTATGTCATACTTTTAGTTACTTACCTTCTGTAATACAGTAAATAATTTAAGATAAATTATAGATTCGTTATCTTTCGAAATTATGGGTCGATCCACACTCGAGGAAAATCGCGGCGTTGATTTCTGCCACTCGACACGCAATGCCTCCAGAATTCGACAGAAAGTGGGGAACGAAGTTACTTAATACTAGGTTCTCTCTGCCTACCATGCTGTGTGCGGGATACAGCGTGAAGCTGATTTATTTAATTTTTTACGTGTACATAACCAAACACAGCACTTCCATTGCCATCTATTTACCACTTTTACAAATACAAAAATAATCTTAGACTTAGTTTCGAACTCACTACCATCACTTTCATATAACAACATCACAAATTAAATAAACCTTTGCTCATATAACATTTTATTAATAATTCAACAATCTCACTACTACGGATATAGCTAATTTCCTGTATCGAGTATGAGAGCTAATTTACTAGAGATTAGCGGTACCCAATAAATATAGTGTTGCGTGATTTATTTGTCATCCGGGCGCGTTTCCACCCCCGATATTATCTATTGGGATGTTAATCACATATATTTATTGCATATATTCTATCCTCTAAAAAGTAATCGAGGCCAGTCGTGGCGCAGCGGCACGAGGTGTGACTGTAAAACCGACTGGTTGTGCCAATGTCTGTAAAACCAATTTGTTGTTAAATAGAATACCATCAGCGAAAACTCAGATAAAAATAAAGAAAACATTTTTTTAATGACAACAAAAAAGAAAAAAGACGAAAAAATCTTTAAAAAAATTTAGTAAAAAAAAATCAAATCAATCGACGCATAATAAAGTTGTTAAAGATTTTATTATTAGAAGAAACCTGCACAGTCCTTACGAACACTACAAATAATACACATAAAAATATAGCTTGGATGACATTATGTCATACTTTTAGTTACTTACCTTCTGTAATACAGTAAATAATTTAAGATAAATTATAGATTCGTTATCTTTCGAAATTATGGGTCGATCCACACTCGAGGAAAATCGCGGCGTTGATTTCTGCCACTCGACACGCAATGCCTCCAGAATTCGACAGAAAGTGGGGAACGAAGTTACTTAATACTAGGTTCTCTCTGCCTACCATGCTGTGTGCGGGATACAGCGTGAAGCTGATTTATTTAATTTTTTACGTGTACATAACCAAACACAGCACTTCCATTGCCATCTATTTACCACTTTTACAAATACAAAAATAATCTTAGACTTAGTTTCGAACTCACTACCATCACTTTCATATAACAACATCACAAATTAAATAAACCTTTGCTCATATAACATTTTATTAATAATTCAACAATCTCACTACTACGGATATAGCTAATTTCCTGTATCGAGTATGAGAGCTAATTTACTAGAGATTAGCGGTACCCAATAAATATAGTGTTGCGTGATTTATTTGTCATCCGGGCGCGTTTCCACCCCCGATATTATCTATTGGGATGTTAATCACATATATTTATTGCATATATTCTATCCTCTAAAAAGTAATCGAGGCCAGTCGTGGCGCAGCGGCACGAGGTGTGACTGTAAAACCGACTGGTTGTGGGTTCGATCCCCACTCGAGGAGATGAAATATTTACTTAAATTTTTATTTCCATTTCTTCGCTCTGGTGTCGAGGTTAAGCGCGGCGTTGAGTTCTGCCACTCAACACGCAATGCCTTCAGAATTCGGCAGAAAGTGGGGAAAGGAGTGTTTTAACACTGGGCTCCCTCTGCCTACATATGGATACAGCGTGAAGCTGATTTAATTTAGATTTTTTTAAAAAGTAATCACAGCATTTGGTTTGGTAGTACGGTAAGGATTTTTTATTAGTCCTTTTTCAATATTATTAAGATTCTTTGTCAGAGTCCTGTAGTAGCGCAGGAGAACAAGTGTGTGACGCTACTGGTTGTAGGTTCGGTCCACTAGACAGACTCGAGAAGATAATTATATTATTATTTAAATTTCCGTTTCTTTCAACTCTGGTTTCTGGCGTTGAGTTCCGCAACTCAAGACGCTATGCACTATGTTCCATATGCCTACCCTACTGTTCAGCGATGTAACGTGAAGCTTATTAATTAGATTACTTATAATATTTAAAACTAGTTGTCAGAGTTATAAATCAAGATATTTTGTAGATGTGTTGGAGAAAATTAACGAAACGTATACTTGTCTTTAGTATTTGTACCTAAATTGGATTGAACGAATTATCCGGAACCTTAATTAAAATTCTATAGGAAATAGTATAGGATACGCTATATATCGCAGATATCAAGGTACGTAGAGGGAACCTGGGAAGCTAGCCAAATTGTTTAAGGGCGATGCGAATTGAAATTGCGTTGTGAATGGCGGAACTGAACACCGCATTTTGGTGTTGGATACTCATTATCCTAAAACTCTTATTTAAATTGAATTATTTTATTCAACTACTTTTTTATATTAAAAGATAATAAATTCACGGAGTAGGTACTATATAGGCACCATAAATTTGGAACGGGTAGCAGTATTTCTGCAGGTTATTCGGTGGCAGATCTTTTAAGCGAAGTTAACTTATAGCCATAATATATACCAAACTGAAAAATGTTAAATTTGAGCAAAAGGACTTCGACTCGTAAATTAAATATTTAAAGAACTTTGTTATGTTTTCATACATAGAAATACTATTATTTCACATTAATTATTATTATTGGTTTAATCAATTGAATGGATGTATATAAGATTATAAATTTAATATAAATTGAAAATATTATTGAATAAATTTACCGCCCAATTTGAACAACAGTCAAACCCTTGAAAATACTTAAATTCATATAATTGCATAAAAAATAGTTGAATTGTTTCATATATGCAGAAGTAGTGAGGTATATAATATGGCATTTATTAAGCCATTTAGCCTTTATATACTGTCTTGTTCTCCAATAATTGAAGTATTATAAATGTCTTGATACGTATGTATAAATCAGCTTCACGCTTCAAAGGGAACCTAGTGTTAAGACACTCTGTCCCCCACTTTCTGCCGAATCTTGTACGCATTGCGTATTCAGGGGCGGAACTCAAGTGGGGATTGAACCTACAACCAGTCGGTTTACAGTCACAGTTTGTGCCCCTGCGCCACGACTGGCCTCAATATGTATATTTAAGGTGTATAGATTCAATTGAATCTAATTAGAGGCCAACGTGGCTCAATAAAACATCGCCTGTTAGTAAGCGTGCTGGTTGATCACAACTCGGGGGAATGAATGATTTTATTTCATTGCTCTGGCAACGTAAACCATGTTCCAATTTTTCGTATTGGAGACGAAAGCGGAGACTGGAGTGCCTTGACATACTAGATTTTCTCTGCCTACTCTGCAACATAAGGAATATAGCGTGCAGCAGGTAAAACATATTTGTTTTTGTAACTTCTCGCTGTATCCCGCATAAAGCAGGGTAGACAGAGAGAACTTGGAAACACAGTATGTTAAGACACTCCGTTTCCCATTAAGACGTTTCCGTTCCACAATTTACACCGAATTCTTGAGGCATTGCGTATTGAGTGGTGAAATTTAATTCCACGTTTTACCTCTTCACCTACAGGACAAAATAAAGATATTAAATATTTCAAACAGTTTAAATTTCAATTTTCCCTCGATTGGGTATCACATCTACAACCGTTGCGTTTACAATCGCACGTTTGTACCATTGCGCCACGATAGCCTCACTATACCATAAAATATAATTATTATTATACTTAAATTTAAAGACTAATATAAAGATAAAAAAATATAATAAAATATCTCAGCACGATATTTTGAAACTGCAAAATTACTTTTTACACTTTTTCATTGTAAAATACATTGCAAATTAATCAATAATAACCTTTAAAAGCACAAAGAAAAGCCTTTACAACCATATGTGAAGTTAATTATTTTAATTTGTTAGAGAATAAACTAAGTAACTACTTACGCTAAGTACTTTTAAGTGATTTACACTCGTAATTTGACGTCTAGACAGAATAATTGTATAAAGAAAATGTAGAATATTACTATTAAATTTATATCTTATCATAAAAGCAATAAGAAATGTTAAATTAAGTATAAACAAATCTCACTCAACCCTTAAATGTGAAACCATTAAGGTTCACGTATTTTGTGTAACTCGACTATTTTTTATTTATCGTATGCGTTTTGGTTTTTAATTTTGCTTAATTTTTAAATATTTTACAGGTAGGTTACTGTAGTATGCGGGAGGTAGCTGTGTATAGTGAAAGCGGATTCGAATTCCACTCGAAGCGAAGTGCAACTTATGAATATTATAGTTTTGGTAATGTACCGACCAAATATATTTTTTTCAAAGAGAAAGAAAGTACAATGATTTTTATCAGTTACTTCTTGCGTGCCCATGCGAAGAATAGGACTTATACTAGGACATAGCTGGGTTAGCAGAGAGACCTGGGAACCTAGTGACTTCCCCACTTTGGGCCGATTTTTGAACGTATTTTTGAAAAAAAAATGTTTAAATACTTACATGATATATGCTAATATATTTATATATATATATATATATATATATATATATATATATATATATATATATATATATATATATATATATATATATACATATTTTCAATATTAAAATTCGAGTGGTTACGGTACACGTAAACAGCGTTATATGGGTGAGTGTTAATATTTCGGCAAATTGAAATTTCAGATAGGCTCAGTAACGGTTATAGGGTCGAAAAATGTTGATTGAAAATTAAAAAAGCGAAGGTACACGTGAGATTATAATGGAAAAACAAAATCGTGTTTTGTGAAACGTAGATAATTATAATTAAATTAAAATAATTATTGGGCTTATATGTTTTTAGTTCTTTTTTTTTCAAGCTTTACTTTTGGCAGCGTAGAGTCAACACAAGTGTCAAAACATCTGGTTTCCTTGAAGCCCGAATAAGGTGGCGGGGCTTAACGCTGTTTTCTATCATACTAGATAAGCTTGATACAAAATTTACTTATTATCATATTAATCACCTAAAAGCTTAGAAAATTAGTAAATAGAGACCAGACAGACCTTCATTATTTTAAAAAGTTTCTGTGCTTATACACTCGATACTTGTTAGTACTATTAGGGAATATGGAGTTTTAATGGTGGTTACTTTCTCAGTTATTAGATACTTAAAAATAGTGCCCAACTTTTGTTAAATTATAATGCTCAATTTTTTAATATTTTTGTGGGAATAATATTAGAAATGACGTTGTCCATTGCCAGACACATGGCATGGTTTTAACCCCCTGCCTCACCTCTAACCTCTAATAACTTACAAGCGCTTTAATATACTTTAATGTACTAAAGTGAAAAAATATTATTTGCTCCAAATATATTCGTAGACGCTTATAGCATATAGGATTTGGGTAGGTGAGGTACTATTTTTTGCATCTTAGTTATCTTACAACTGCTAAAGTAACTACCATCCACGAACCATATTCCCTAATATTACTTACTGTATTTGGTGTTAGGTCTATGCGCATAGAAATTTTCATGTTTTATAATACAACGAAAGTCTGACCCTTCTGTTCTACTATTGGTTCTCTCTATAAGGCATTATTTAAAATAAAAAAAATGTATAATCAAAAATGTTTCTTTGACAAGATTTTGTAAAGAGACAGTTTATCAAGAGTTTGTATATGAAGGGATAGTTTCAGCAAATTTAATTCTTATATTTACACCTAGCCGTATCTTGACCTCCTTGAGAAACGAGTGTTTTTTCTGCAAATTTTGTCTGTTTCATGGCAAAACCTGTAAAAAATTCTTCTTAGGCTATTTACATATGAATCAGGTTCACGTTGTATCCTGCACACAGCACAGCACAGCACTGAGCCGGTGGTACATAAGAACCACCTAATATATTGTTGAAAAAATAAATACAATAGTATAATTTGAAAAAATGTCCAAAAAAAAGCTGTCACTTAATTTTAACTCTCGGAGGTTGTTAACAGCAACAGGATGCCGTATTTGCCGCCGACTCTCGGCATCCGGCGGCACTTCCGTTTCCTTTGTAACCTTTCCTATCTTCTGCAACGCTTTTAGCGTGGATTGTGGGATTTACTATGAAATTTTGTTACAGTTTTAGTTTAGTTTTAATTGTTTTATAATTTATCACTTATTGGTACTTGTTGTTTATTGTTGTTCTTTAAATTTAGGAATTAGTATTATATCATATTATCTTAGTTTTTATTGTTTTTTTGGATGTTTCTTATACTTTCACGTAAAAATTACTAAATAGTTTTAAATAAAACTTTACAATAATATAGTTTATACATCAAAATAACGCTACAATAAATATTAAAAAAATATATATAACTGGACTACAATATAACAAAGTTTAAACAGACGAAACCGCCTTTAAATCGATACTATAACATACCAAAAAAAGCCCAAAATCACCAAAACTAAGCATAATTTTATACCATATATCATTTAAACGATAATCACGGGCAAAGTGGCCACAAGCGATCAAACAAGTAGGAATTAAGGGCAACATCGGCCGGAACGTTTCAATCAAAGTTCTCCCATGCATTATTCAAGAGGCAACACTCGGGCATAGTAATTGAAATGCGCCCGCCCGGCCGCGGCTCCTCCGTGCTAATCGCATTGACACCTAACGTAAATCACTAAATATTATATAAGTATATAGTTAGTTGTAGGTATTACGTATATTCTAAATTATAAAATTTTCTATTATAGAGGCCAGTCGTGGCGCAGGAGCACAAAGTGTGACTGTAAAACCGACTGGTTGTGGGTTCGATCCCCAGTCGAGGAGATGGAATATTTACTTAAATTTATATTTCCATTTCTTCGCTCTGGTATCGAGGAAAAGGGCGGCGTTGAGTTCTGCCACTTAACATGCAATGCCTCCAGAATTCAGAAAGTGGGGAACAGAGTGTCTTAACACTAGGTTCCCTCTGCCTACACTGCTGTGTGCAGGATACAGCGTGAAGTTGATTTATTTATTCTATTATTATTAAATAAATCTTTATATAATATCGTGTATGAAAAAAGCATCCTAAGTCCACTAGTGGGGCGGAGGTACAAGAATTTGAGGATTTTTTTTCTCTTTTGTAATGAGCCAAAGCGTTGCCTTCAGAATCGGCGGTAAGTAAGGAATGTAACATTACGTTCCCATGTTCCTTCTGGTTACCATACTATGTGCGGGATACATCATGAAGCGTATTTTCCATGGTGTATCCATGATGTAATCCGCATAACAGGGAGACATAGACAAAGGGAACAGTGTCAAGACACACCGTTTTTCACTTTCCATCGAATTTTGGGCTGGTTGAGTAGCAGAACTGAAGAGCTTTGCACGTTATATCTTTACCAGAGCGAAGAAATGAAAATATTATATATTTCATATCTTTAAGTGGGAATGGAACCCACAACTTGTGGCTTTTAAACTCACACTCGCGCCACGACTGGTCCCAATGCATTATATTTATAGAAAAAATATATAACAAAAAAACAATTATAAGTAAACATAACAATAAACAAAAAACTATCCATCTCTGACATTAATATACACGGAACACTTCAAAGGGTGTCAAAAACAAATTAAAACTAACTCAATATTGCCATCCATAAATGAAACTATACAGAAACAGATAGAAAGTTTTCTAATAAATCAGAACTAGCGGTCGGAGTGTAACCGCACTGATAATGACATCATTGGTTGGCTCTAACGTGATTTATGCTAGTCAAGATTACCATCGAGTTTAGTGTATTTCAATTACTATAGAGTATAGATAGACCTTAAGTGTGATTTGAATAATGAAGATTTGGATTTGGTAGTTGTTTTTTTTTTTAGTTAAAACAGACGGACATACAAAAAGTTTGTGTTTGTTTGGCTTAACGCTGCATTTCACATGAGGCTTTGCGTGTAAATACTGGATTTCAACGCTGCGTTACATTTTGTTACCAGAGAGTTATTTAGTAACTACGGCAAGCAGTCCCGTTTAGTTTTCAAAAGGCGTCTCCAGTACCACATTTGTAAGTCGTCATTATTTATAAGCTATTTTTTCTACTATTTGGCTCTATAGAAGAAAATATGAAATACAAGACAACTTAATTTAACCTTGGTGTTCTCTTAAATTGATTATTACATATTTTTTTGACCTTTTTAACAGCAGATCGTGCAATACATACTTTCTTATAATACATTTTTCACAACTGTGAAGACTGATATTTAGCTGTATTTGTGATTGTTGATTCCAGGTAGATATAGCTTTGAACAACTTCACACGTTGCTATCTCCCACTAGTCGAGGCGGTTGTTATTCTTACAATATCATTCGTAATTATAATTTTAATTTTATGTCTGTTCGTAGTGAAGCGGAGGTTACAGCATGACCAGCATGCTATGCTCCGTAAAGGGAGCTTGATTAGTAGTTACCCTAATAACATTCCAAAGCAAGTCCTAGAACTAATGGAATTTCCAAGGAAAGAAAGCGAAAGAAAATCATAAAAAAAAACTGCTCCATTCAGAGGGTATAGAATTATAACAAAATGATTTATTCTTTTGATATTAGTATTTATAAGACTTATACTAAGAAAACTGTAATCCATGTACGTATTCAAAATTTAAAAAGGTGTAAATTGATTTTTTGTTCTTAAGTGCTGAAAGTTTGAAACAAAAAAAATATTTTACAATTATAATTCTTGAAATTAAAGAAGCCTTCGTGGCGCACTGAGATATCGTTTCGCTGTAAACGTGATGGTTGTGGGTTCAATCCCCACTTGGAGAAATTGTTATGTTTGAATTGTTTTAATTTTCCCATTCTAGCAGGAATGAGTACCGTTGAGTTACGCTACTCAATGCCCTGTAAATTATGGAGAATAGAACGTTCTATAACTAGGCCTTCTTTACCTAAGGCCCTTTTATCCTGCTATGCAGGAAAAAACGTGAAGAAACTCCAAATCGAAAATCTCATTATAACTTACATTTATGTATCAAATAAACAATATGCTACTAAATTTTAAAATTATACGAAACATTGTCAGAGCAAAATTTTCCGATGGAGACCATAATTTTGAATAATTTATACGATTTTAATACCCTGAAAGTAATCAACATAAAACGCTGGCTTATGGTTAATGCGGCTTACGAATAAATTGGAGTAGGATGTCAAACTTGCCTAGCTATGTTCACTATCATAGAAGAACATATATTTGTAAATGCGATGGCTACGGGTTCGATCCCCACTCGGAGGAGTAAATTATTTTAAGCTTCTCCGCTCTGGCAAGCCGAGCATTACGCTAACTTTGCTTCATCGGGGCCCAAGCACGATGACTGTGACTTGCTTGTATTCCCTCTCTCCAAGCGTGGCGTTGAGTTCCTCTCCTAAACTCACAATATCTTCAAAATTACAGCAATAATATTCAACCAAAAACGCCCTAAAAACTAATATAAAATAACATACCCACTATACATAAAGGCTAACTAATTCAGATTTGTTTTTAGATCATTATTTTGCCTGTCGGAATCAATTTGGCCTATTCTATTACTTTACACGTTAAAGTTGTAGGAATTTAATCAAATTACAGCACCGGTATTAGTTTGCTCTCGCGTCAATCGCGTGTTAGAATTTACGAAGACTTCGAAGCTAAACAAATTTACAAGTAAACTTTGATATGGTACGAACAATTTTGCAGTGAATTTTGTATAGTTATTTTTCTTTATCGAGCTTAATGGATTGACTTGACGTAATATGAAACTAAATGTGTTATGCTGCAAATTGTATGCAGTATTTTATTTTTCAGCTTCGTGTAGGCAGTGAGAACTTAGTGTTAAGACACTCCATTTTCCACTTTTTACCCAAATACATTGTTAGACAGAAAAAAATTAAAATATGAGTATTTAAATGCTATATTCCGCACATGCTAGCTGGGTAAGCAGAGAGTACTTCGTATTAATACACTCCGATTCTCACTTTCCGCCAATTTCCAAGACACTGTGTGTTGAATCTTCTAATTACCACCTCATTCATTCCCCCTGGATGGAATCGAATCTACAATTGTCACATTTACAATCACACACTGTCCTAAATGTTATTCCTATAATTTTGTATATACCATTTCGCCGTAAGAAAATTCATATTTTTTTATTGCGAAAACAAAATTATTTCAAATAAACAAAACATCTACACGTTAAACAATTTCACCAACTCATACCGATAGGATATTTCTAATTACAAAATTCCATTCTATTTGATATAACGCGCAGCAACTCTTCCCAGGATGGGTGTAAATTGTAAAATGTGAATCGCTCAAATATTTACCGAATGCTTCGCCGGACGCGCCACCCTCTGGGAACACCGTTTGTTGGAAACATACGGGTGAATATTATTTATATATACGCAGATTATTTAAAAATTTGTTTTATGTTAAAAAAATATAATAAAATGAAATCCGTCGTGATGCAGCGGCCCAGCGACACACAAAAGTGCGTGAAACAAAAGCATATCTTGTTTTATTGAAAAAAAGAGAAACGTAGTCTCTTTTCTCCTCTGCCAACTTTGCTAAATGCAGTTTGTAGCGTAAAGCTAAAAAAAGTTATGTACAATTTTTTAAATATTTATTTAAGTTTTATTATGTTTATTATTAAGTTTAAAAAAAACAAGAGTAAATTAAATACGGTTGTAAGCAACTGTTAAAATTTATATAAACAGTCTTTTTGACCCATATTTATTAGTTTGTTCTGAATTTATAATAAGAAAAATCGAGTTTACTTAAAAAATGCATCATATCACACTATTTAGATTTCAAGGAAACATTATATATTTTCTATTTTTTGAGACTTACATCATTTTTTATATTTTTAAAGCTATCTATAATAATCTTCTTAACACTACGTTGTATATCTTAACTCCGTTATATGCACACATGCTTAAAATATTTGATACCATCGTGGTGAAGCATTAAGTCAACTGTAAATGTGATAGCTGTGTGTTGTTTAGTAACTAAATTCATCAATCATCACATACGACGCGAATAACGTTGCTAATCATGCTAATAGAACTTATTTTTATTGGCGATAACTCCTAAAATTATCTCCCGTACGATTTCACTACTTTAGACTACGAACTAGTCTAAACGGCTAGAATTATTTACGAAATTCGTTTCGCAGTCTTGTATTTGTATTCTTTCAGTTGTATGTCCTGTCAGCTGTTTGCCAATATTATTAAAATTAAAGAAAAAAATATTTGAATAAGTTATAGAGAAGTGTTGTATAATTAATAGCATTAATTTAAAATAATCATTGATGTATCCCGCATATAGCCGGGTAGGCAGAGGTAATCTGGGAACATAGTGTTAAGACACTCCATTTTAATTACCACACTTCCCTCTCATACTTACTGCCGAATTCTGGCAAATAATAAACAAAAATATACGATCTTCTCTTAAACTTTGTTAATTAAAGGTTTATTCCAGTTACGTTTTAAAACAATAAATGTGAACCTAGAAAGGTCAGGTCAATGAATACCAAACACTTTTTATGGATATAAAGCGTGTTAGGTTATTATTGCACCCCGTTATTAGCAATATTCCACTCTATTTCCATAGAAATTGTATGGAAAATAAAAAAAAATCCCTTGATCCAGCATTTGGTCACTTAAGATTCTCATATTTTTTTACAATATCGATGTTGTACATATTTTTATGAGGGATCAGGCGTGACACGACGAGCAATAAAGTCGCTCCAATAAGTTGCCGCCGAACGATTTTACGACGACGTGCGTCCGTTTGATCGTTTTCTAGAACTGACGTTTGGATTAAGTATGGATTGTTAGTAAAGGAATGAAATTTTTGTCATATGAAAAATTTATTTCACACAAATTTTTCGAAATTTTTAATAATCGAGTTTGGTGTGACTTGGGGGTATTGATAGTTTTAATTTTCTCGTTTTGTTAACAAGACTAAGTACGGCGTTGAGCTACGCTACGCAACCCGTCTCGAAAATTTAGCGGTAAGTGGGGAATGGAGTGTCTTAACACTAAGTTACCTCTGCCTACTCAGTGGCTTGGAGAATACAGCGTGAAGTTATAATAAAAATGTATGTTTAAGTAAAATTATCCTTTACAATTTTGTTTGCCATTTTTGACAAATTGTGTGACAAATTTATTTTAGGTATATATTTTTTTATTCCTTGGAAATTGTAACTGTAATTTACTACGACATAGATAGAAAGATGTAGCTATAATCAAATTACTTAATGATTTTTTTAGTAATATTTTTAAGTGAGATGCAATAATGAAAATTAAGATTAAAATAAATCAAATTAGCTTCACTCTGTGTGCGGGAGCACACAGCATGGTAGGCAAAGGGAACCTAGTGTTAAGACACTTCGTTTCCACTTTCCGCCAAGTTCCGGAAGCATTGTGTGTTGAGTGGCAGAACTCAACGCCGCTCTTTGCCTTGACACCAGAGTGAAGAAACGGAAATGTAGATATAAATAAATATTTCATTTGCTCGAGTAGAGATTGAACCCACAACCAGTCGATTTTACAGTCACACCTTGTGCCTCTGCGTCACGACTGACCTGGCTGAAAATTAAAATAATAATTCGAATACGAAAGCAAATAAATAATTTATTTTTTTAATATGTCTCAAATATTTATTTTTATTATTTATTGAGACTGTGAACGTAACGGATTATTGGATTTACTGCCTCTGGTAAGAGGACAAAGTGTAGCGTTAAATTAATTGTCACAGTCACAACGTCCCGAAAATAAGGCGGAAAATGGGGCACGGATAGAACTTTACACTAGGTTCCATTTGCCCACCCCACACTACAGTATACCGCAGCGTGAAACTATTTCATATTTCTACTTTCTTTCTAAATACAGCAAATTTTCCAAATAAAAAAAACACCCTGTAAATAGTACAAATACATCAAAATGTGTAACGAATATCGAACGTACATGTGTTTCAGCAAAAAGTGTGGCACGAAAAGGAATTCAGTATCAAACAGACTGTATTCGTTCCACCGTTTATTTTTGTAATATAGAACGTTGGAAATGCAACGACTTTGAGAATAAATCTTAGAGAAATGTCTTAAGTTGTATAAAATTGTACTGCGCATTGTGTGTGTGTGTGTGTGAGATTGAAGAAACTCTGTGTATTGATTGATTATGATTACTTTTAGTTTTTGAGATTGTTAGTTCTTTTTTTAGCTTTACGCTGTATTCCGTACATGGTAACGGGAACTTGGGAACCTAGCCACTTCATTACTCACTTTCACCGTGTTCTGGAGGCATTGCGTTTTCTGTGGCGTGGCTAAACACTGCGCTTTGCCTCGTTACCAGCGTTAAGAAAATAAAAATATTAAATATTTAATTTTTAATGTTTTTCTTTTCTTACTTTTTCTTTACTTTCAAGATAGATTCTCATGTTTTCTTAGTCGCACGAGAAAAAAAGAAGCATGATATTTTTCCGCTTAGCAGGATATACAGATAGAACTTTCGTATAAGATATTTCTTCTCCATTTTCCGTAGAATTTTCAAGGTATTGGGTTTTGAATTACGCAACTCAACATTATATATTATTATTTGATATCCAACTACTCTGAACTGATGTGTAAAATTTGCAGAAATATAACAAATAATATAATAATATACAACAATTAACATATAAAATATAATAAAAACACAATAAAAAAATATACTAACTTATTAAAATTTACAAACCAATTCTCCCAAAGCAATTTCACTTAACACAGTTGTTTCTAGTCCGCTAATAAATGTTCTATCACAATTTAACAGACCACTGAGCTCTTGTTAAGAGCTTACTTAATGCTTAGAATAAGTGTCAAAGGGATGTAGACCTCGCCTCGACATTTCCATTCAATCTTTGACATTTTAAAGTTAAAAAATATTTTTGTATGGAGTAAGGATGTATATTTTATTTTAAAGTGCTTTTGGAAATTTATGAGTATCGTGGTATAGTAGGACAGTCTAATTGTAAATGTGATGGTTGTTGGTTCGATGCTCACTTGCGGAGTGATTGTATTTATTTTCGTACAACGATGTTGTAGTAGGAAAAGCGCGATGTTGAGTTTGGCTCTCAAGATATAATGTTTTAAGGAATATGGCGGAAAGTTGGGAACGGAGTGTCTTAATTTACTTTTAGATAAATGTGATTATTTTTATATTACGAAACTAAAATAGTGTGAATTAACATTAAATACATTTTTTTAAGATTTATATAACAACAAAATTCAAAAATATTGATAGTAACTACTGTAATAAGTATTAGTATAAGAATTATGAAAATAATAAAATATTTATAAGCACTTCGATCCTCGTTTTTATTCATTTGAAATACTATGTGACAAGTGCCAAAGTACGATAGTAAATATAGCTAAATTAATTATAAAGTGCAAATAATTACTTAAAAATTTGCAGTAGATTGAAAATGTATGAAATTTACAAAACCGCCCGTTCGTACAAAAACGTCGTCTGCCCGTTCGGGTCGGTCATATCGTGCGGCTTAGTGCGGCTTGTAGGTTAGCATCATTTTCAATCAGTGATATCACCTTAATTATATATTAGAATGGTGTACAGTAAGTAATAATGTCAATCTAGATGAAATGCTAAAGATGACTATTATATTAGTTTTGTTTTGAATGAGTACTAAATTATAGAAAATACATTAACAATAAGCCGATATAAAATAGTTACTGTAGTTCAACCTTCAGAGATAAACATGGAGTATGTTATATCGCGGACTTTTTTATAGTTTTTTTAAAGGACAATATTTTTGAAAAACATTATTTTAATGTATTCATAAGGTTTAGTCAGTGTTACGCACGTCCAATAACCGGTCAGGAAAATCGTTTTAGGCGACTTTTTCTTTAAATAAAAAAAATCCTTTTTGCCTAGCAACGGTTGCTTAGCGAGGAATAAAATAATATGGGAAAATAAATTGCATGTCGAATTGAAAGATATTT
This sequence comes from Heliconius himera, assembly GCA_021202915.1. Classification (NCBI taxonomy): domain Eukaryota; kingdom Metazoa; phylum Arthropoda; class Insecta; order Lepidoptera; family Nymphalidae; genus Heliconius; species Heliconius himera. Next base: position 1,916,816 of record JAJHJA010000136.1, on the reverse strand, counting down.
CAATATATCAGTACATATCGAGAATATTACAAATAAGAGAAATAAAAAGTAACCATCCCAAGACCCTCAAGTATCTCTATATGAAATTTTATCACAATCGGATCAGCAGTTTGGCCCTGACTGCTACACAGATAGACAGACAGAGTTACTTTCGAATTTATAATATAGATATGGATAACTATTTTTCACCATAATATGACATTAAAATATATCTCAACTTCATACTATGCTTAATAAATAAAATGTTAATAAGAAAGTTAAAAAGAAATTCAATCCTAATTAATTGCAGATAAGCAAAATAAAAAGTAGGTACTGAGAGTAACTTAACCCTAGTTGGAACTACTAATGGAGCTAAGTATACTTTAAGTAATTAAGCCTCCAAATAGATTTTATTTTTGATAAAATTATACTGAAACATATTTTAAATTAAATCTTATATTATTAAGTATATGATGCCTCGGGAATTTTTTTGGTATGTGGAGGACGAAGAATCTTGTTGTTGCCAGGTTCCATTCCAAGCGCGCGCCATACACGTAGTACACTCGGTACACGCGGTATCCCGCGGTATCCCGCGAAACAAATACACCGTGTGACGTTAAAAACAGTAAATAAAAAATAAAAAATGTCATGGGCTTGAAAAGTATTTAAAATCAATAGTTAGATATGCTGTCGCACACGAGAGAACCTAGTGTTAAGACACTCCGTTTCCCACTACGACATTCGAGATAATTCTTATATTTAAAATATTTTAATATTTAACCCTTAAAAGATAGTCATATTTTATTTATGTACGTAAAAGATGGTGATTGGACAAATTTGTTATATTGAATAAAAAATCCGTTATTATTTATTGCACATATGTACAAATAAAAAAATACAGATAATTGATTAAAATTTAATTATTTAAAAATAAACTTGTGTACGTTACTTTCGTTCTTTATATTTTTTTTCTGATATAATAATTATTTTGTATTATGAAAAGAATATGAGGATGTATTACATATATCAGAAATATAAAAGTCAGCCAGAAATAGCTATGGCAAATATCAATTTTATGCAAATGCAATCAATTCTCCGAAAATGACTTTTTAGCATATTTTGCATCTTATATTTGATATCACCCTATTTGATAGAGGTAATAATAATTTAATTAAATAGAGTATATTTTTAATGTAATAGAATTTATTTTTTCGCTACTGACTCTTCACAGATTTTCTGATGTACAAGTTGTGCAGCATATTAAATCTCATCGGAAATATCTTGAAATCCCTTGGAAAGTTCTGAATCTCGTGCTAAGTATGTGACAAAGTAAAGATGATTGTGGTATAAATTAATTAAGAGAAATATTAAATACATATTCTATTTCAATATAAAATATAAAGTTTATTTTACTAATACAAAAACTTATTTAAAAATAGAAATAAAAATATCAATAAAATTAATCATGGAACAAGATTTTCTTTCTTGGAAAGACTCGAGAATCGGTCGAGCACGATTGGAGTACACTTACAATAAGAACTTTGAGACCTACAACGAAAAAATAATAATACTTCTTGTTCTTTATTTATCTGAACATAATAAGAAAATAAAAATAACATATTATTAAAAATACATAAACATAAAGTGTTTATTTTTTACTCCATTTACGTCGCGTTGAGTTGCATTCGACATGCAATATTTTGGCAAGAAATAAAGAATAATACAATAACCTGAAAAATGGATTAACTATTTTATTTTTATTATTTATACTGCTGTAAGCGTTATATATATATATATATATATATATATATATATATATATATATATATATATATATATATATATATATATATATATATATATATATATATATATATATATATATATATATATATCGTAATTTAAGGAGTTTGGGAATTGATTTGATTTTGCTTTCAAAAACCGTAAACAGTGTGCTCGCAGCACACTGCCAATGGAGTTTAACCCTTATAAATTCCGATTTCCCAAAAATTTCGGGTTGAAACATAGATTATACATTGCTCCACAAATCTCTCATCCCAACCTTCATTGCGAAATTACAAGCACTACGTGGCTGCTTGAGAGAGTGTCAACTTAAATTGGAATCTTAAATCTTGCAACCATCTCGAGTTTTTTCTCTTATCATATAACAATGTCAAACAACAAAACATTGAAAACTAAAGAGTTTCATAATAAACGTTTCAGCCGATCCGGAAGTTAGCCCGGATAAACAAAAATACAGACAGACAGAAATGTTCAAATCGTTTAATTGTGTTTTCACATTATGTAAACAACTATATTCATTTGAAAAAACACAGTTATGTTGATATCACAGACAGATATTTTAATTGTATTTATATGTTTAGATATAGGAAAATAGTAATTTAAGTTTTTTTTCCTTTTTACGGTATATCTTATATCCTGCATACGCAGAGTATGCACCGGGAATCTAGTGTTAATTGAATTTCTCTCGTAATTCAAAATATCATTTGTTGAGTGGCGGAAATTAACGCCGTGCTTGGTCTTACCAGGACCCTCATTCAATTCACTAAATCAGGCTGGTCCTATATCAGAAAAAAAATACTGACTGTACAAGTTCACACGATTGGTGACTTTATTTTTTCTTGCAAAACACGGTTTTTATTTCCAATTTCCTTTGTGTGGACTTCATGAAATAAAATGCTAAATCCCATTTTCCGTTCCCGTAGCAATTTAGGAAAATCATCTCTTAGGGCTACCGCCACTCCTCGAGGAAACTAAAAGTTAAACGTTATTACATTTTTTTCATTGATTTGAAAAATGTATTTTTGGCCTTTTTTCGAAGTTCACGCACATGAAGTGAAATATATATAAAAAACCTCGAAAAAATAACCATTTTTTTAAAGTTTAAATAGGTATTTCTTGGATGTTCTGTATATATTTTCTATAGGTTATTGTCTATAATATATATAAAAATCACGCTCTACCCCACATGCAGCAGAGTAGGCAGAGAGAACTTACTGTTAAGACACTCCGTTTCCTATTTTCTGCTTAATACTGAAGGTATTGCGTATTTAGTGGCGGAACCCGCATCACATTATACACTTAGACTTCCGAAAACAACAGATTGAATAGTTAAAAAAACCAGGTTAGCAAAATAACATTAAAAGTTTAGCTTAAACGAACAGCTACAGCTTGTAAAGCAAATAATAGTAAAAGCTACATTGACTCAATATCGACTATTGACTATCGACGTAAACGAATGCCTTTGCCAAAAATATATACGTATTTCTCCGCCAGTTTCTAGAATATTTAAGTCACTATGATCGAAATATCTCAAAATACGATGTCGATTTGATCTATATTTATACTTATAATAAAATCGTAAAGGTGTCTTTGCATGAAGATATATAAAAAAAATATGTTATTGGGGATCTTTATTAATGAACCCAAAACAATGATTTTTACATTTTTTATAAGTTTGATTTCTCTTATCTCTTTCTCTTATCTTAAAATCGGCTGGCAAGCTTGGCATCATCGGTTACTAAATAAAAAAAAAAATTAGGATATGAACTACTAAATACTTTCGACAAATTTGCTAATTGCCGTAACAGTTACTTTATAATCAACTGTTTTACTTATTGGCTGAATCGTTTGCTTTCAATTTACATGATGGTAAAAACGCCACGCCAACGTAAGGATCTGAGCTTACACAGAAAAAATAGCGCTTGCCGTGAACGCGAACTTACCTTCTACATAAATACAACATTTTTTTAATGAGGTCGTCGTGGCGTAGTGGCACAACTGTATATGTCTTTAAACTCGACGGTTGTAGGTTCAGTTCCCACTCAGGGAAATGAATCATAATTTATTAATATTTTCATTTCTTCACTTTGGTAATAAGGCAAAAAGTGGCGTTAAATTCCGCCACTCAATATGCGATGCTCCGAATACTGCGCGGAAAGCAAGCAATTAACACTAGATTCCCGGTGCATACTCTGCGTATGCAGGATATAAGATATACCGTAAAAAGGAAAAAAAACTTAAATTACTATTTTCCTATATCTAAACATATAAATACAATTAAAATATCTGTCTGTGATATCAACATAACTGTGTTTTTTCAAATGAATATAGTTGTTTACATAATGTGAAAACACAATTAAACGATTTGAACATTTCTGTCTGTCTGTATTTTTGTTTATCCGGGCTAACTTCCGGATCGGCTGAAACGTTTATTATGAAACTCTTTAGTTTTCAATGTTTAGTTGTTTGACATTGTTATATGATAAGAGAAAAAACTCGAGATGGTTGCAAGATTTAAGATTCCAATTTAAGTTGACACTCTCTCAAGCAGCCACGTAGTGCTTGTAATTTCGCAATGAAGGTTGGGATGAGAGATTTGTGGAGCAATGTATAATCTATGTTTCAACCGGTTGAAACATACATAGCTTGATACCACTACGCCACGACGACCTCATTAAAAAAATGTTGTATTTAGGTAGAAGGTAAGTTCGCGTTCACGGCAAGCGCTATTTTTTCTGTGTAAGCTCAGATCCTTACGTTGGCGTGGCGTTTTTACCATCATGTAAATTGAAAGCAAACGATTCAGCCAATAAGTAAAACAGTTGATTATAAAGTAACTGTTACGGCAATTAGCAAATTTGTCGAAAGTATTTAGTAGTTCATATCCTAATTTTTTTTTTTATTTAGTAACCGATGATGCCAAGCTTGCCAGCCGATTTTAAGATAAGAGAAAGAGATAAGAGAAATCAAACTTATAAAAAATGTAAAAATCATTGTTTTGGGTTCATTAATAAAGATCCCCAATAACATATTTTTTTTATATATCTTCATGCAAAGACACCTTTACGATTTTATTATAAGTATAAATATAGATCAAATCGACATCGTATTTTGAGATATTTCGATCATAGTGACTTAAATATTCTAGAAACTGGCGGAGAAATACGTATATATTTTTGGCAAAGGCATTCGTTTACGTCGATAGTCAATAGTCGATATTGAGTCAATGTAGCTTTTACTATTATTTGCTTTACAAGCTGTAGCTGTTCGTTTAAGCTAAACTTTTAATGTTATTTTGCTAACCTGGTTTTTTTAACTATTCAATCTGTTGTTTTCGGAAGTCTAAGTGTATAATGTGATGCGGGTTCCGCCACTAAATACGCAATACCTTCAGTATTAAGCAGAAAATAGGAAACGGAGTGTCTTAACAGTAAGTTCTCTCTGCCTACTCTGCTGCATGTGGGGTAGAGCGTGATTTTTATATATATTATAGACAATAACCTATAGAAAATATATACAGAACATCCAAGAAATACCTATTTAAACTTAAAAAAAATGGTTATTTTTTCGAGGTTTTTTATATATATTTCACTTCATGTGCGTGAACTTCGAAAAAAGGCCAAAAATACATTTTTCAAATCAATGAAAAAAAATGTAATAACGTTTAACTTTTAGTTTCCTCGAGGAGTGGCGGTAGCCCTAAGAGATGATTTCCCTAAATTGCTACGGGAACGGAAAATAGGATTTAGCATTTTATTTCATGAAGTCCACACAAAGGAAATTGGAAATGACAACTCGTGTTTTGCAAGAAAAAATAAAGTCACCAATCGTGTGAACTTGTACAGTCAGTATTTTTTTTCTGATATAGGACCAGCCTGATTTAGTGAATTGAATGAGGGTCCTGGTAAGACCAAGCACGGCGTTAATTTCCGCCACTCAACAAATGATATTTTGAATTACGAGAGAAAATAGAGAAAGATGCGTTTTGACTTTAAGTTCTCGCTGCCAATGGTAATTTGGTTATGCAGTGTAATGTCAAAAAAAATTAAAGTAACCATGACTTTATTTACAATTTTCCATATTTATAGTCATATATTGTTATTATACATTCATAGAGTATAAAGTAAACAAAAGATGCAACTTATGGAAAAAAAACTTTATTAATATTTAAATGGAAAAAGTTGGAACCTTTTTCGTAAAAGGTAAACACTACGAAATCACGTAAGTATGTATGCCTTACTAAGTTTTACAGAAGTGGCTGAGTTAGTGTTTGCGAAGAGACCGAACGCTGACTACAACTTTACCCTAACCGTCGGCGCGTGCCACAAGATTAATAAAAATCATGTTTTTTTAAATATTTTTATTTATCTTTACGCTGTATCTCGCATATAGATAGGAAAAATATTGTGTATATAAATTCTTTGTATGTTTACGCATATATTAAGATTTTCATTTTTTAAGCTTTATTGTATATCGTGCATAGCACGGTACTCAGAGAGAACCTGGAAATCACGTTTTAAAACACTCTGTTCCCAATTTTCCTTAGAATTCTTTAAGCATTGCTTGTTGATCGGCGGGACTTAATGTCGCGCTTTGCCTCGTTACCAGAGCGAGAGAATGAAAATATTTAATGTTTCACTCCCTTCAGAGGGAATTGAACCCATAGCTATCATGCTTACAGCCGCACGCTTGTGTCCCTGCTATAATTTAGATGTAAAAGATTTTTTCTTTTTTTACCGCTTCGAGTTGTATCCCATTTGTAGCAGGGTAGACATTGCGAGTTGAGTGGTGAAACATAATACCGTGCTTTTGCCTCTACACCATAGCGAAGATTACAAGATTTTATTTATCAAACTTATATACAAAATCAAATATCTTTGTTACATAATATATTTTTTTCAGTTTCACGCTGTATCCCACACACAACAGGGTATGGCAGGCAGAGGGAAACTAGTGTTAAGACACTCCGTTCCCCATTTCCCCACATAATATTATTATAAAACAAATTTAAGTTTTAGATATTAAATATAAATGAACATGTACATTTAATACATATTTCATATGTAAAACAAATATCTTTTGTAAAATATACATGTTTCAATTTTAGAATGTAGTATAATGTCGTGGACTTTCGATAATATTCTCAAGAGCAATGGCCCGCGGAAATGCTAAGAGACGGAGTGGTGCTTGAAGAAAAATATAAGCAAGACGAAATTTTCACTGAAAATTGATGTACAGTATAGATATTTCTTTGTCTTTTAGTTTTCTTGGATATATTAAATTCTATAGTATTAATGTTTAATCACTTTCACACCTTTTGCTATTTTTCAGATACCTAAAAAATTCAAGAGGAAAAAAAATGGAACTATTATAGAATCGCTTCGTTGTCTGCCTGCCTGTCAAGAATATATGATCGCGTAGAAGTTCAAGCTGAAATTAATATTACATTTTCAAACCAAAAAAATCAAGCTTCTAAATTAACGCAATCAAAAAATAGGGCATTTGCCCATCATGTTGCTGCATTTTTGTAAAATTTCTTATTATAATCTTTATTATAATCAAAATCTATGGAGTACTTTCTATGGATATACAGTAAAGGAATTTAGGACAAAATAAGAGCTTCCGGTATTACAAATCAATATCAGAATCAGGTTTTTATAAAAACGACAGCAATCGCCACTCCTTTCATTTTCCGGTCTACTTTTTATCAAATACCTGCAATAAATATAAATAAAATACGTGGAATCATATATTAGCAACTTTAATAATAACCACAATCAAACAACATAAATTAAAAAGCGTAACAGCAGAAAGTTATTAAAAAATTAAAAATTTATATTATAGGTATGTATAATTTTTTTTATTACCTTCATGGTGTATAGAGTAGACAGACCTTTCTGCAGAAAGTGGGGAACTACTAGGGTTACTCTCTGTTCTCCACTTTCTGCTGAACTTTTGAGGCATTGCGTATTGAGTGATCGAACTCAACGCCGCGTTTTACCTTGGTACCAGAGTGAAAAGAATGAAAACAATAATTCATTCCTTCGAGTGGTAATCGAATGCACAATCGTAGCTTTTACAGCGACACGCTTGTGCTCCTGCGCAACGACGACATCCAAAATTGAACTGTAAGCGAAACAAAATGTGACGGGTACAAGCAGGGTAGGTATAGGGAACCTAGTGTTAAGATACTCCGTACCCCATTTTCGTGTTATCTACATAGTTTTAGCGAGTATAAGAGAAGCGAAAAGATATTTTACAGAGAAGAAGGACTTCAACATCACACTTTGTCATACCGATCCGGGAAAGTGGAAGCAATAAATTTCCCCTCAAGATAATCGAACCCGCGATCATCTCGATTACATTTTTTATTACTAAAAAAAAGGCGATCGCTGACCGCTCCTAAATTACAACACAACCTTAGTTTGTTTTAGTCTTATGGGTTTTATTTACTGAAGATATTTGTATCTCGTATATAATACGCAATATACTTTCTTTATAACGTAAGGCAAATAGAGCATTTAAAACTAACAGCGTCCAATTGTATGAGAGTTTCAAGTGCTGTTTTGTATTTATTATAACAGTTATCACGCTAAGCAGCCAAGTTATTGTTTTTATTATACTTTGTAATTGTGAAAAGTAGTTTATATTTAAAATAAACGAGGATGTGGATTTTTTATTAAACTAAAATTAAATCAGCTTCACGCTGTATCCTGCAAATAGCGGGGTAGGCAGAGCGAATCTTGTTTTAAGATACTCCGTTCCCCCTACTTTACGCTGAATTTTTCGAGGCATTGGATATTGAGTGGCGTAACTCAACGCCGGGCTTTTTCCTTGGTGCCAGAACGAAAAAATGAAAATATTAATAAATAATAATTCATTCGTCCGAGTGTTGATCAAACCCACAACCGTCGCTTCACAGTCATGCTCTTGTGCCCCTGCGCCACGACGGCCTCTTTCCTTGACCTAGTTAAGTAAATTGTAGCCTTTATATCTTAACAATGGCGAACGGTATAACTTTTCACTGTTTCTGTCTCTTCTAAGAAATATATAAAGATATGTAAAGATAAAGAAAACAGTCAAGTGTAAGTCGGGCATGCAAATTGAAAGTTCCGTACCAATTTCAGGATTTTATGCCAACGGGATGTACAACGCAACGTAACTTAACGTAACTTAACTTAACGCAAAATAACTTAACTCATCTAGTTTAAATTAATTTTAACGTTCTTAGTTAACGTTTTGTCCTTTACTGTACTGTAAGTTCTCACTTCCACGTGAAGTATTTTATAAGTTTAATTGACGCAACGAACTTTACAAAAATGCGACAAACACAATGTATTAAAACGTGTAAAGACACGATGATTGTGTTAATTTAGAACAGTGGTTCCCAACCAGTGGTCCGCGGACCACCAGTGGTCCGCAGAAGCCTAAATATGGTCCGCGAACGATTTTAATTTTATTACTGGGGATGGTGAGGCGAAGTTTCTGTTTAATTATCACAGTTAATTTTTATTATACCTACATGCATAGTGGTCCGTGCTACCAAGAATGACATGAAAGTGGCCCTTGATCAAGAAAAGGTTGGGAACCCCTGATTTAGAAGCTCAATTTTTCTGTGCTCCAAGGGACTGTAAATTTAATTTTATATTTATATATACTATCTTGATAAACAAACGACCGGATGACAATATTGTTACACTCAACACGTTCTCTTAGAGACTGGCGTAGGTGAAGAAAGCAGTAGCTTAACTTACTTAGTAAGTATCTAACTTACTAACTAAAAAAAAATCTATAACATACATATATCACAGAAAATAAGCAATACAATTTTCACATTCTACCACAACCAAAAAAAAAAACACCCACACATAATACAAGCAGACGAAGATTTATAATTAATTAATCGACCTAGAAAACCTAACCCATTTGATTTTTCAATTAAAATCTGAAAGGTTAAACAAAAGCTGAACGAACAATACACGAACGGCGTTTCGCCGCGGTTTTATAATTTCCCTATTTGCAGATGTCGTCGAGACTTTTTTGTACTCTGTTTTCGCTATCACAAAGCTTCGTGCGAATTACATTCAGTATTAACATTAAAATAGAAATTTTCTCGCATATAAAAAGGTGTTGATTTGATAAATTGCATTGTTTGTATGTTTAAATGTAAATTTGTAATGAATTTGGGTGTTTTATTGAGATTTTTTTCTCTTTATGTGAAATTTTGTGGTAGTTGATAATTGAATATGTTTTGGGTATATTGTTTTATTATTTATATTTTTTAAAGTGAATGTTGGATATCTTTATAACTTATCTTTTGTTTCTCGGTGATAAGTTTCTTCGTTAAGACTTTGTTTATGTAGGTCGCTACAACTACAACTTTGTTGGCGTGAACTCTAAGACGTAATGGATGGAAAATGAATTGATGTATGGTTTTTTTTTCACTATATATATAGGATATAATTTCGAGAAATCTTATCTTAATGCTCCCCTAAATTCTCTTATCTACCTACCTATTAAATTTCACATTTTCATTTTTAGATCCGCTATATTTTCATCTGTTCGTCAGTCACTCAGTAATTTAAGAGATTTATAGTATTCTAGAGACGTATTTAGTAAACTTTACCAATGTCTATACACATCTAAATACTTATCCATATATGGATAAATTAAATAAAAAAATGGGTATTACAGAAGAATAAAAGAAAGAGGAATACCGTGGAGATGTGATCTCTTTGTAGGATATGCGGAGTCAACTTAGCTGTTCGAATACGCAATGAAGAGGATGTCACGGTGAGAATGAAGAAGAACGTGCTTAGCTGGTTTGGACACGTCAAAAGGATGAGTGATGAAGAAATGGCAATAAAGATTTATGATGGAAGCACAGTATAAAAGATATTGGAGGAAGGTCACGTAAAAGTCATGAGGATCCCCTGGATGGCATGTATAAAGAGATTGATGACAGTGGACGAGGTAAAAGAGATATGTAGAGACTGTAGAGTTTGGCACTCCATTCTCTCTATTTGTCATATAAAATGCCGCACGGGCGTTGTACGGGCAGTCTTAGCTCTGATGTGGCTTGGAGCACTAGTCGTGCTCCGTCACAGGCTAACCTCGACTATTCGGATAGTTTCGGATATTTAATTAATCAATTACTATTTTAATAATGAATGTGGCTAACACCTATTTATAATTATACTGGGCTGCACCAGTGGAGGCGAGCGTTTGAATCTGGGGTCGCAAGTCCCATGCACTGTTCTAAGCTTCACGTCATTTAAAGAGAGTAGATAACATTAGCTATACCTGTCATCCACAACTGATGTTTGTCCGATACGACTATTCTACTTTCTTATTGTTTATTCATTCATTCTACTCTATCCTTACTTTGCTTAGAACCTTTCTTTAGAAATGATTACGATATAACCCTTTATAATTGACACAGTCCTATTGCTTACAAAAGCCTTTCTTTTCACCTAAATCTATCCTCTTGTACACGAGTTTACTAACAGTATACTAATAGGACCCATTTACAGTTAGACATATTACAATGACAGAATATTATCTAACTGTGACCATTACTGAACGACTCGCTTTTCTAATAAAGCTAGCAATGTATGTAAATAGATAGAAAACAGTGAAGAACAAATAAAAACAATATATAAGGGACATTCTCTGAAACCTGTAATGCTAACACACAAAACACGAAGCACCAAAATTCTTCTGAAGGAATCTCACTTTTTTTATATATAGTCAAATTGCTAACCTTCCATTTCTGCAATCGGTAAAGAAAGAAAAAAACTTCTGTTACTTAGTTAACTGTACCGTTGTGTTAGAATATTAATAGGCAAAGGTAAACTCAAAACGATTAAATTCCTCAAAACTAATAAACAATTCAAAACATGATTCTAACTTTTATTTGCTTATAAATAATTGAATATTGATATATGATTAGATATATAATATGTATATATTTCAAAGTAGTTACTACCATCACATAACTAACTAACGTTACGCAGTCGTTATCGAGAGCTTAACTGGCAATTACGTACATAGCATAGCTTTGTGATGTCAGCTATAGTTAATACGTTACTATTTCAATTAAATTATTTTTTCTGTTTCTTAAGAAAAAAAATAAGTTGATTGAAACAGTAATGTATTAAGGAGTTAAGGTGACCGCTCACTCCTCACGCACTTCATTTTTAATATTTTACATATTTTTAATTAGAAATTGGAGAGTTTTACTTTAACTATACCATAAAATGAGAGGTTCATTCTATAATCATCCTACTCGAAGGAATAATTATATTTTAATGACTTTCATATCTCAGCTCTGGAAGACAAAGCGTGGATTTGCGCTAACTAACACGCAAAATCTCAAAAATTTGGGCGGTACGTGGGAAACGGAGTGTTTTGACACTAGGTCCTTCGTCACTCTATTTGTAAAACACTGGTGTGTTCTGGATATCTAACGTTAGTTCGTATAGTTTTAAAGAAACGTTAACAAATAGTAATTACGCAGGTAAATCATAGCGGTTTAAGCGATTTATTATTGAATCAATAACTTCAATAGTATTATTATAGTGATACAGTATGTACATTGTGTTGTACATTATTAAGAGAATACAACCGCATGATTATGAATTTAAACACAACGACATTAATTTAAATTAAACATTATATATACTAGTATAAAACATACCTTTACCATTTATCTTATACAGGAGTTAATAATTAATTTAATTAGATTATATTTAAGATATTTTTTTTTTCGTTCTGGTAATAAGGAAGAGCTCGGCGTTGAGTAGCGCCACTTCATACACAATGTCGCAAGAATTCAGCGGAATAAAGAACGAAGTGCGTTAACACTCGATTCTCAGGTTTGAGGAAGCAGGTAGAGGTACCCGCTGAGGGATACTGAGTGAGGTTAAAAAAATCTATATGTTGTATATTTAATGGCCGAATTTTCAAGATAAATGTTATAAGCTCGAAGTTAATTGTATTATCAATTTCTGTATATTTTAGCAAGTTCAAAAGAGGACTGTTTAAATGAATGGAATTGAATCCACAATCGTCGCGTGTATACGGACAGAAATTTGTACTAACAACATGATAAAACAAACAGCTTATTTAATTTTAGCTATGACAGGATAAAGAACAGACTGTAAGGAAATTTCAAAGGTAATTTCTTTCAAAGCCCACTGGATCTGGTCCTGAAAAATAAATCACTTTGAAAATATAAAATGAAGTCGACTTCAAAAGTGTGAAAACTCACCGTCTCCTAGTTTGTTATAGTTCTATTCTACTTTTTAATCATTTTATTTTTGTCAATTTATATATTTTGTAACAGCTGCAGAAGCTTTGTTTCAGAAAGTCATTCTTTGATGAAGAAATTTTGTTTATTTTTTACCCTGTGTACTTCGTTGCGTTCGTTCATTTTATTTTGTTTTTAATTTGCTTTGTTTACTTACTATTTAGAAATTTTAGTTCTTTATTGTGATCCAAATTTTAAAGTATCCATTTTTTAACTAGCGGCGTTGAGTTCCGTCATTCAAAATGCAATCTCTCCACGTATATATGTGTAGCTTCGGGCTTCGGACGGGCTTCGTTATAGCTTAACACTGTATCCTGCACCTAGCAAATTAGACAGAGGGAACCTGACAAATGAGTGTTAAGGCACTCCGTTCTCCATTAATACTAATGGAAAAAAGAGTTCTACTTACGTCGTTTTATCTATCTGGAATTAATCAAATTAAATTAGTAATTTATTCGTTTTGATTAAAACAATTAGGTTTTTCTCTATAAAATACGTTACTTCAATTTAAATGTTATCTAGAATAACAATACAACGTTTATAGGTGTATACAGAGTGTTCTCTTAAACCTTCGGTTGAAACTAATACAATTATTTGAAGGACGTTTTAAATTTAATCAACCGTATCGGTACTTTAGTTTACAGAGTAAACTCAAAGCGAGTATCACAAGCAAAGATAAAATGAAAATACTGTTAGATGATAGTAAACTTTTCTAAACAATACATATTCTTCTATGTGCTTTAGTATTACAGTTTTTTAGGATTCCGTATCTCATTAGTAAAAATCAATACAATCGATTGAAACGACGATTATAACTTTATTGTCTGTTTGTGAAGAACATTTATCTCGAGATCTGGTGCAAGTATCATACTATAGTTAATGTCAAATATTTAAATTTTTCGTCCCACAAGGCACATAAAAAATCAAGCTTCTAAATCAACGCAATAAAAAGATAAATACGTAAAAGATCAAACGTTTTTTATGTACTTTTTAAGGAAGTTGCCGCATAATGAATATCTCAGGAAGTACCCAAATAGCGTACTTTTAGCAGCTAGAATTATATATTTTTTCACAAAATGTAAAAATTCTTAGGGTTTTCAAAGAAAAATATTACTAATTTATATTTAATTCATTCATAGAAAACCAATCCGCAACCTGACCGACATCTCGAAATAGATATAGAACCATCAGTGGTCGAATCCGACTCGCAATTGACATGATTTTATTTATCAGCCTTACGCTGTATCCGATATATAGCAGGGTAGGTATAGAGATATAATGTAGAATTGTATGAGATGACACTCCGTTTAATATATTGTTGTTCCTTATTCTAATAAGACAAGAAGTTAAAAATAACTACTCTTTATGCAATGCTTAAAACTTTTATGTACCACTACCTAACATACCACTATATCCCTGGCGGTGTAGTCAGAGAGAATGGAGCGCCTTACACTGTCTCTGCGTACCTTTTTCGCCTCGTCCCCTCTCATCAACTAGCACATACGACATGTGATAATGTGCCCATTGAAGAGAGGGATGGTCTTCGCGCTTTTTACGTAACCTTCCTTCAATATCATCGACACTGTGTTTTTAAAGCTCAATCGAGCTCCCTCTGCATGCCTTGCCACTCGCTTTTCCTTCATAAACCTGTTTTGCCATTCCTTCATCACTTATTCGCTTGACGTGTCCAGACCACCAGCACGTTCTTCTTCATTCTCACGGTGACATTTTCGCTAGTACACCTTTGTTTGTATCTTTTCATTGAGCCTTCGGTCAGCTAAACTGCGAAGAGGTAGCATCTTCACACCATTAATTCTTCTTTTTTTTATTCTTCTAAAAAATTGTCTTAAAACTATGTTCTTAAGCCTACTGTGATAAACATTTACTAAAGCATACATCAAAGTAGGTTTAAAGAACGTTTTGTTTATGTTATCTACGATAAATCTTTTATAAACTCCGTTATACGATTGTCGTCTTATTGATATAAGCGTATGTATTCCTTTAAAATATCATGTATATATAAGTGGTTCGATATTTCTATTATAAACCATAAATTTTGAAGCGGAATCATAAAAATTTAATATGAAATGTATTTCATGACTTATGTGAAGTTATATTTTACAACTCTTTGTAGATATTTCTTAAATAAAGTAAGTTTTATATCTGTTAGGTTTCAATAATGTTTCTTTATTTTTATTTAAGTTAACTCGAACGTTAATATTTCGGTTTTGGTGTAATGTCTGGAAAATTTAAAACGATTTCTAGTTTAAAAAATCGTTAATAAAATAGATGCAATTTTTTCTCCAGTTAAACTAGTCCAATTAGAAAGAAACATATTTTAAAGGTTTTTTACCTCACATTTTGATAAAATGGATTAATAGGCGTGATTGATAAGCGAATAATCTAATCTCCTAAATTAAGAATTGATGAGTTTATTTAGTGACCTGCTAGCCACATTTGAACTTGTCAATTAACGTTTAAATGATGTTTATTGGATTAGTTATCTAAAACATCTTAATTTTAAATGAAATATGGTCAGTTTCCTGTCCGTTAGAATATCTAGATGACAGAAAGTGAATATAATTGGTTAAAATAGTTGGGCGTTTTATCAGAGGAATATATATACATACATAATACATAAAATAAATGTCAGTGAGTAAAATCTTATGATCCGATAATTGACAATATCATTATTACATGAAAAACGTTGTATCCCGAATACAGCAGGGTAGACAGAGGGAACCTAGTGTCAGTCCGATCCCCACTTTACGCAGATTTTTTTGAGGCATTGCGTGTTGAGTGGCGGAACTCATCGCCGGTCTTTTGCCTTACGAGGAAATAAAAATAATAATAAATAATAATTCATTCCCTAAATATGGGATCTAATCTACAACCGTCGCGTTACTTTTATACTCTACTTGTGCCCCTGCACCACGACGACCTCAGATATCATCTAAAACTTTAAACAAAACTCAAGCCATTTCATTATTTATAACTTTGTAAATACAAAAGGAAAATAATTTGTTTCAACAAACTTCAAGATTTGGGTTATTTTTGTAGGTCCACGCGGAAATTGCGTGGCTTGTATCGATGAGTTCATTCACGTTCATTAGATGCGTCAAGTTGACAATTCTTTCATTTCCGATGGTTTTTTAGAACGATTGCGATTTTTTCTGTGAAAATGTTAAATTTATGTTTCATGTTAATAAATTAAATATTATTTATTTCAAATATTTTTCTTTACCATTGTTACGGTACGAACCCAGTGTTAAAACTCTCCGTTTTCCACTTACCGCCCAATTTTTGAAGCATTGCATATTGAGTGGCGGAACTCAACACAACGCCGTATACTCTTACTAGGCTGAAGAAACAAAAAATAATTCATCCCTCGAATGGAAATCGAACCCACAACCTTGGCGTCACAATTTTTCTTGCAATAGCATCCAACATTGCTACAAACGCATTTATATGAACATTCCCTAGAGCAAGCGTTAATTCGAAACATAATTACAAGATGCCATTTAAGTGCATTAGTTAAATTGGATGCAGTGCGTAGACACCTGACAGGAGGTAATCTCGTCACTGACTCCGACTGACCTGACGTGAATGTTTGGTGTATTGAATTGGTTTATACTATAATAGTGTGAAACATATTAATGTTGTTATGGGGGATGGATTTCATAATTCAGCAGCTTCACGCTGTATCCCGCATACAGCAGGGTAGGCAGAGGAAACCTAGTGTTAAGACACTCCGTTCCTCACTTTCTGCCGAAATCTGGAGGCATTGCGTGTTGAGTGGCAGTACTCAACAGAAGAAATGGAAATATAAATTTAAGTAAATATTTCATCTCTTTGAGTGGGGATCGAACCCACAGCCAGTCGGTTTTACAATCACACTTTGTGCCCCTGCGCCACGACTGGCCTCAGATTCATTTTTCATATGATCTAATTTGATAATTCATACAATATAAAAAAATATTATTGATTTGATGGATTTCTTGATCAGTATCATAGGTTAGCTATTAACAAGCCCATGTGTAACACTAATATAGCAACACTGTACCTTGTCTTAAAAAAATGTTGTCACTGAGATTAAATTATAATAATGTAATATCTCTATATCTCTATATATAATAAGACAGTAAAAATATTTTGTCTGTACATTTAGTAATTTTGACCGAAATGGATAGAGGGACACTTAAAAAGACTAATAGAAAGCAAAAAGATTTTTTTTGAATTTCTTGTCTGTCTGTCTGTCTGTCTGTCTGTCTGTCTGTCGACATATTGTTTTCCGCATTTTTCTCTGAAACTACTGAACCGATTTACTTGAAAATTTCACCAATTGCTTTGTTTTAACTCAATTTAGGTTCTAAAGTTTGGTTCATCAAAATCGGTTCATTAAAAAAAAAGTTATCGTCATTTGAATGAACTCAAGGCATTAGCTTGCCAGCGAATGTTATATAGAAATCGCGCTGGTATGACCCTGGCTAAAGAATGACATTCGAAACGTCTTGATTATATGACTGTTGATAAAAATATATATTTTTGAAGCACTATTATACAATATTTTATACAATAAAGTAAACAAGGCCAGTCGTGGCGCAGCGGCAAGAAGTGTGACTGTAAAACCAATTGGTTGTGGGTTCGATCCCCACTCGAGGAGATGAAATATTAACTTAAATTTATATTTCCATTTCTTCGTTCTGGTGGCGAGGTTAAGCGCGGCGTTGAGTTCTGCCACTCAACAAGCAATGCCTCCAGAATTCGGCAGAAAGTGGGGAACGGAGTGTCTTAACACTAGGTTCCCTCTGCCTACCCTGCTATGTGCGGGATACAGCGTGAAGCTGATTTATTTATTTTAAGTAAACAAAATTGAATTGTTAGTAGAGATTACCTTCATAAATCATAGCAGTAAAGTTTAAATCGTAATTAATTCAACACAGAGATAAAGAACGATTTGATCTTCAAAGAAATATCAAGTAAATACATAGATTTTTTGGTGCGTTCGTTCGTTTGAAATAAATCTATATAAAAATGCCTAAAAACATCCTTTCTACGTGTACTCTGTAATAACTACATATTTACCAATTATTCATTTATCTAATAATATGCAAACAGGAGTTAATATGCAAACATTACAGTTATTTTACAAAGAATATTATGAATCCTTAACCAAATTAATAATTTTATATTTAAGGCTGTTTCTGAAGCAGTACAATTATTAAGTGACATCAGCACATTTAACAGAGCTTTAAAAAACATAACATAGGTAAAAAGAACGTAATGTTACAAATTATATATATATATAATAAATAATTAGCTTTATGTATATTTTATGAATATCAAATATCGACATTGGTCATATTTTTTAGTTCGAAACAATCAAAAATTCTTACAGAAGTTACGATAATGTCGTAAAAAAATCATAATAGAATATTACAGATTAAGAAGTAACAAAAAATCATATTAGAAGTCATTATAGTTGTCTTTATATTATATATGTTGTTGTATGTTGTCTTTATATTTGTTTGTCATTCTATTATAGGGTGTGAGGCCAGTCGTGGCGCAGCGGCACGAGGTGTGACTGCAAAACCGACTGGTTGTGGGTTCGATCCCCACTCGAGGAGATGAAATATTTACTTAAATTTATATTTCCATTTCTTCGCTCTGATGTCGAGGTTAAGCGCGGCGTTGAGTTCTGCCACTCAACACGCAATGCCTCCAGAATTCGGCAGAAAGTGGGGAACGGAGTGTCTTAACTCTAGGTTCCCTCTGCCTACCCTGCTGTGTGCGGGATACAGCGTGAAGCTGATTTATTTATTTATTTTATTTTATTATAGTTGTCAATCAATTCTGCTTAAATCAATAATCATGTATTTTAAGCGGGCGAAGCCGTGGGCGGGCCGCTAGTCTTAAATATATGTTTTATTTGGGTGGATATTAAAATGTATAATAACGTGATTACTAGTTCCCGCAGTAAATTCAAGAAAACACTTCACAGAGTTCCTTCCAAAGGACCCTATACACCAAGTTTCAGCTTTCTATGCTTAATACCTTTGACTGCGACTGTCAATCACTCAGTAATGAAAAAAATTGTATAAATATAGATAGGAATTGTATAGAAATAGATTCACATCTACGGTTATTTGTTAGAATATTTAACCGACTTATAGATAGTTACTTAAAACTTAAAACTTCTGTTATTTCTATGTGAAGGTTTCACTAAGATAAGTCTTCGTTTCCGTTCTCCGTCTTCGCTTCAGGAGTTTGTTAATTAATGAATTGTTTAAAAGCAGAGAAGCAAACTTTTTACTTTTTCAGCATCTTTCTTTAGTGTTGTCTTTTTTATTTCCAACAGAGCTTTTATAAAATAATATAAGGTTCACTTATATTTAAAATAACATTTGTTCATTACAAATAAGTATTCGAATTTGGCTAAGCGACTACCGGTTCAAATAAAATTTATCTTAAAATCGTAAGATTACTTTAATTAACATTAAAAAATATCATATTTTTACTTATTTAGAAAACGTATAAAAAATTGAGCGTAGCGGGGCTCGAACCCGTGCCTCCTGGAAATCGACCAGGCGCTCTGACCACTAAACCATACGTTCTCATCAAACTACGTCGAAATTTTTATACGCTTGTTACAACTTATTTATGTTGTTAGTATCTCTGTAGGGAGTTTTTTACAAATTTCCGCTACCCAAAGATAATTACTTAGAATTATCGTCTGGCAAGAGAGAATACTATTTTTAAATATTTTTAAACATTTTTAAAGTGTTATTCCGCACTTAGGAAAGAAAAATACTTATTTAGGTTCGAGTCCCTCTACGTTCGAATTTTTATACGTTTTCTAAATAAGTATTTTTTTTTCCTAAGTGTGAATAATACTTTAAAACATTTTATAACAACGTACATTTTTTTAAAATAAATACATGAAAAAATAAACTTTTTAAGTCCTATTTGTTGTTGAATGTTACAAATAAAATTTAATACAGAAAATTTTAATTATTATAAACAAACGGATGATGAAAATAGATCAAACAGGTCAGCCAACAAATTAAAATTTAAACAATATTAGAATAAAATTAATAGTAAAATATATGAAAAAAAGAAGAAAATAATTAGGTTATACGGAAAGTTTATTGAAACGTTATAAATTCTTTTGTTAAATTGATGCAAGCTATAAAACATTTCGATCAATTTCTCAGTTCATTGAGTGCATTGTTTTTTATTATAATCAGAATGATTTACGAATGGGTGGATTATTTGTATTGTTAAACGAATTTGCGTAGATAATATATATATTGAGGCCAGTCGTGGCGCTGGGGCGCAAAGTGTGCCGGTACACAGGCGATTTGTTGTAAGTTCGATCCCCACTAAAAGAAATAAATTATATATATAAATGTATATTTCCATTTCTTCGCTCTGGTATCGAGGCAAAGCGCTGCGTTGAGTTCCGACAATTAACACACAATGCCTTCAGTGTCTTCCCTCTCCTTCCTATCCTGCTGTGTGCAGGATATAGTATGAAGCTGATTTTTTTATATTTACATTAGTATATGTATATATTAGGACTATCACAGTACAATTTTAATGGCCGCCGAGTGTATTAGTTATAAAATAAAATTCAAACAAATGGAAAATAAAAATTAGTAATAGACGTCTAAAGTAAATGAATAGTTTCACGCTGTTTGACGCAAAAGCAGAAGGAATCTGTTGGTAAGAAACTCCGTTCCTCACGTACTATCAAATTTTCTAGAGTCGTATGATATAACCAGATTGGAATGAAAAATAAATTAAATTAAATCATCATGAAAAATATTCATTGCAATAATCTAGAATTAAAGCATTACCTTCACGTGTACCGTCAGATGATGTGCTGACAGCCTCTCAAAAGTGTTAATTAAATAATAATAATAATAATAATAATAATAATAATAATAATAAAATAGCTTTATTTATTCCACAAAAAATTACACACTTATTTGCATGACAAAAATGTTTTATATACATACTTTTTTTAAGAAAACTTAATAATTAATAAATTATACTAACTATTACTAGTTGAGTAGGCTACAACGTTATATATTTATTTATTTATTCTTAATGTATATACTGTTATTTACTTATATATATTTTTTTAATTTGTTTATATGTTTGTTTTAACTCCTTATTATTAAATTGTTACTTTTGAAATTATGTGGACCCCCTCCGGGTAAAAGCCTCCTCCAAAGAATTCCATTTTTCTCTGTCTTTTGCAGTAAACATCCAATCTTTTCCTGCTTGTGCTACAATATTACGGAGCGCAGTTTTTAATTCTAGTAATTTTTCAGGTGTAGACAATGATCTCACATTTAGGGTACAAATATTTATTTTATTTTTATTTCGCGAACTCTTTGGGGGGTTGTGGTCTGTAGCTCCCGTGGTGACCAGCCATGTTGGGAGAATAGGTTTTGGGGGCAGGAGTGTTAATTGCTATTTCAGTGTTGATGAACTTTTTTGCTCTTGAGGTTTTGTTGTTGTTTTTTCAGGAGCAAACTGCAAAGTGGGTTGTCTTAAGATATGTTTCTCCATGTTTTTAGTTTTATTAATTTTTGTAGGGTTACCTTTTCCTTTTTCTGCACTTGTTCTTGTTGCCTCTGGTGATACTGATAGAGCTCTTTTCTTTTTGTCGTTATTTTGCTTACCGTTTTGTTGGTCTCTGTCCTTTAAAAATATAATTTTATCATACTTTATAATAGCTAATCTACCCTGCTCTCTTTCTTTCTCCACTTCTTTTTGGAGCTCCTTACGCTTATTTAAAATTTCAAGTGGAAAATATTCTTTAATATAGTACGGTGTTTGTTCTAGCTTTTTCTTATTTTTTTGGATTTTTATTTTTAGCCCCATTGTGGTTAGCGTTATAACTATAGGTCTCACTTTTTCGCCCCTTTTGCCAAGCCTTCTCGTGCTTTCGATGAAGCTGCTGTCGCACTTGATGTTTAGTGTGTTGTTTATTATATTAAGAACTTTTTCCTCTAAGTCCCAATAGTTCTTTTCAGTTTCAGCGACTCCAAATATAAGCAAAGTCCTCTGGCTCTGATTCCTCTCTAATTCATTTATTTTCTTAGCTTGAATTTCTAATTTTTGTTCCAATAGTTCATTTTTAGTTTCCAGATATGCAAATTTTTCGTTAATATTTTTGTTTATAGCCTCTTTGATGTTTTCTTGTATGTCGTGCATGTCTGTTTTTTGCTGCCTCATTTCTTGTTGCATTTCTTTTAATAGATATTTTATTTCTTCCATCTTACTTGTTTATATGTGATGTTAACTAAATATTATTTTTATTATTTTTTTTTTAGAAATTAACGCCCTCTTGTGTTGAATAATGGCACTATTATATTATGATAGCAGATGTAGCTAAGTCGATCTTGTATTATTTGGTTCTGTCCACTCCTCAATAGATGGCGTTAGGAATATTGATTTGTTAAAATAATACTTAGGCGATGCCGTACAATTTGTTCAAAAATAATATAAACAAATATATTTCACTTGTTTATTGTTTTATCACATCATTTACTCAGTAAATTGTCCACAACAGTTCTTTATATAATTTTAAATTCTTGAGCACAAAACACTATGAAACAGCTTTAAATCGGTGACCGTTATGATGACATCCAGATTACACGTCTTTTTTACAAGTCTTTAACTGTTTTTAATGCAAACTTCATATGATCTTGGTAATTTGAAGCACTTTTTACTGTTTTTACGTGAGACTTGGAATTATACACAGGAAAAAAATATTATTTAACACAAATAACGACGGAACAGATGTTAACAGTGGCACTGTGGCGCCCCCATTCCATTAATTAAATACTTACTAAAAATATATTCTCGTTAGCTTAGGTGTCATTTTATTTAGATTTATATAAAACTAGCTGTACCCTACATGCTTTGCTACGCCACTAACTAAAAAAAAATCATTGGAATGAGAGTGGCGCCATCTGTCGATAATCGGTCGTACCAACTCAGAAACCTTTTGCTTAAGATCATTACATGACCAAATGCATATAGTTCAAGATCCTAGGGCCACCAGACCTACGTCATTTTAGCAAAGCTGAAATTTTGAGGACAATTAGTCTAATACTCGTATGAAATTAAGAGAGTATGCGTATTCACTAACTTGAAAGTGGGGCCCTTTCAGAGATAGCTCCAAATAAAGGTATATCTCTGTCTGGGATTATGATTGAGCCATCGTATTGGTATGGGTGATAATAGGTCTTGAAATAGTCCGTAAATAATATATGTAAAATCAAAGCTTGCTAGTATAACGTATTTTGCCATAACTTTAAACAACCTTTAGGATATCTGACAGACTTGTTTTTGTAATCTTTGTTTGTTTATCTATATATATAAAAGGACATGTACCTGACTGACTGAGGTAAGACGCACGCACAGCCGTAACCGCTATGCGTAGAAACGTGAATTTTGGACAGATGTTTATTTTCACAATCTGGACATCCACTAAGAAGGGATTTTGAAAAATTTTAGCCCTAAAGGGATGAAATAGGGGTTGAAAGTTTGTATAGATTTCTTTCTAATCGGCATCGATGTTTATAAAATTTGAAATTCAGACTCTTAAAAACATTTCATTGGACACGTGTTTCATGGTTTTTAGGCCCCCTAAGGGTTCAAATAAGGGATTGAAAGTTTATATGGAAAAATCTTTAAATGGCCACCGATTTTTATATAAAAAAAAATTCAGATAAAAATATTTTATTGAACACGTGTTTTGTGGTTTTTTAGCATTCGCCCCTAAGGGTGCTAATAAGTAAAAATAGTGCCCACTAGTTTATTATATTGAACAACTAAACTTGCATTTGTGTAAAATATGTTTACATATAATAGAATATGGTTCGCTTACCATATTCTATTATACGTAAACATATTTTTGTACCAATATTCAATACATATCTTATATTATTATGATTCTTTATTTCCTGACATTGAATAGCGAATGTGACCATCTTACTTTATCTATATATATAAAAGGACTTGTGCTGACTGACTGAGGTAAGACGCACGCAGAGTCGTAACCGCTGATGGTAGAGACGTGAAATTTGGGCATATATTTATATTCATATTCTGGATATCCACTAAGAAGGGAATTTGAAAAATGTTAACCCTAAAGGGGTGAAATAGGGATTGAAAGTTTGTATGGAAAAAATAAATAATCTGTACCGATTTTTATAAAATTTGAAATTCAGACTCTTAAAAATATTTCATTGAACACGTGTTTCATGGATTTTACGAATTCACCCCCTAAGGGTTTAAATAAGGGGTTGAAAGTTTATATGGAAAAATCTTTAAATTGCCACCGATTTTTATAAAAATTTAAATTCAGACTTAAAAATATTTTATTGAACACGTGTTTCGTGGTTTTTTTAATTCACTCCTAATAAGCGGGCGAAGCCGCGCGCGCCGTCTAGTTATCTATATATATAAAAGGACTTGTGCTGACTGACTGAGGTAAGACGCACGCAGAGCCGTAACCGCTGATGGTAGAAACGTGAAATTTGGGCAGATGTTTATTTTCATATTCTGGACATCCACTAAGAAGGGAATTTGAAAAATTTTAACCCTAAAGGAATGAAATAGGGGTTGAAAGTTTGTATGGATTTTTTTTTATCTGTACCGATTTTTATAAAATTTGAAATTCAGACTCTTAAAAATATTTCATTGAACACGTGTTTCATGGTTTTTAAGAATTCACCCCCTAAGGGTTCAAATAAGGGGTTGAAAGTTTATATGGAAAAATCTTTAAATTGCCACCGATTTTTATAAAAAATTAAATTCAGATTGTTAAAAATATTTTATTGAACACGTGTTTCGTGATATTTTTAGAATTCACTCCTAATAAGCGGGCGAAGCCGCGCGCGCCCTCTAGTAATAAATAAATATGTTATTAAATTCAAAATAAATGTCTATCGTAGTGTTCCTAAGAGGAAACAAGTTATATTTTACTAAGTATCCCCCTGAGGACGCGAATATAATATCATAGTAATATCAAACTACTTTTGGATATACAATAAAATTCTACTAATGATATAATATTTATAGCGATGTATCTAATACTTCTGATGAAACCAAGAAGTAAAATTATTTATCACTAAAATCAATTAATCACTTTTTAACATTCATATGCTGCTTGTTCTCTTATAAAATTATATTTGTCATTGATGATTAAAAATTAAGCTATCGTAGTTAAAAAATTGAGCTTTATGTAGAAGCCTTGTGTTTTTTTATTTAAATTGTAGGAAATATATAAGCAGATTTAGATCAAAATTTGCAAATGTCCTAGTTAGCTTGTTATTTGGATATATTGAAGTTAATTTTAAATTAATTTATTTAATATATTTTTTGAAAAATTCAAAGTTTAGAATGATTCTGTCGCGGTGAAAATTTAGTTTTGCTATAAATAAACATTCAAAGATAAAACGGACCAGGCAAATACTGGGACTGATGAAATTGAATTCGCACAGTGGCACGACGTCCCCACTCTCATGGGAACGGACACTCGAGATACAAAGTTCTATTTAGCGAAATGTGCTATTAACTTAGCTTTTACTTTAAAGAGTACTTACTATTTTAAAGTAATATTGGTTTGTGTATTTTTTTAGTATACTTCTTCTAAGTTTAAAGTGTCGCTTTTTCATAATATTATATGCTTTTTAGATACGTGTGATGTAGATATTTTGATTTTTTTTGTTTTTCTGTTAAAATGGAAATATATAAAGAATATTGATTAAATATTCTTCTCTATTATTTAAAGTTTCACGCTTTTTCATTGGAAAGGTATCCAGAAAGAAAGCGGTATACGTCTTTCACGTCGTCCACATCAACGTTTTCCGGGAGGTCTTCATGCTTTTTACAGGTCCAGTTTTAGGCCAGTCATGGCGCAGGGGCACAAAGTGTGACTGTAAAATCAACTGGTTGTGGGTTCGATCTTCACTCGAGGAAATGAAATATTTATTTACATTTATGTTTTCATTCACTCGGGTGTCGAGACAAATCGCGGCGTTGAGTTCCGCCACTCAACAAGCTTTGCCTCCAGAACTCTGCGGAAAGTGAGGAACGGAGTGTCTTAACACTAGATTCCCTCTGGATAGAACGTGAATTTGATTTTTATTTTTTCAGTATCATTGAATATATTATTGAAGGACAACCGAAACACTCTGAGTGATAAGAGAGAGACACTTTCATATTTTTTTGCCATCACTTATTCTCTTTACGGGTCTTAAACACGTTCTTCTTTGTTCTCAACGTGGCCTTCTCATTAGTACCTGTCATTTTTTGTATCTTCTTAGTGAATTCGGTCAAATAAGTTGACTCTGCATATTCTTCGAAGTGGATTATGTTAACACCAGGTTCTAGCACTCGTTTACCTGCTACATACGGGATACAATGTGAACCTGAAAAAAAATAAAAAGCTTTGATTGAGTATTTTATATAGAGCTATAAAGCATTATGAAGAATATCGTGTATGAAAAAGCAATGCCGCAGTACTTTCTGACACTGGAGCTCCAAATATGTAAAGCATATTAAAAAATGTAACTTTATTAAAAAGTCATATGCATTTTGTCCACATCCTAAACGTATAGTCCAATAAAGGATGTTTTAAATAATTTATGTTTTATCTTTTTTTTTGTACGTACGTAGTCGTTTTTGTAGTACGTAACTGCATAAGTTAACGCTACAAGCACAAGCTGTCAGGAAATATACCACAGGAGGAGACGAAATTACTTAACATCCTTTGTTTTCCAAAATCGACTGACGTAGTTCTATTCAAAATTCGTTATTCTCGATTTCTATTGTGAACGCGAATGAATTTGTTCCGGACATTTTGCCCTTTTAAATGTTAAACAATACAAAACCATGTTGTGAAAATTGAAGCTTTTTGTCGGTGGTCGGTAGTACAGCTGCTTTTTATTGCCCAAATATTGAAAAGCGACATGTTGATCTAATATGTACAATTTGTGTACGGGTTTGTTTTATTTTTATGAATCATATTTCTGTATTCATTTTTTGGGTTCTGTACCTTAAAAGTTAAAAATGGATCTCTGTACGGAGTATCAGAGATCGAGAGACGAACGACAGCCTGTCGGACTGTCCTTGAAGATGTAAGAACTTAATCTAAATTATAAATATGTATGTTTATCCTAATATGTGCCTTTACTTGATTTAGAAATGTTTCGCAACCTTATAATCGCACTATTTGGTTCATTTCATGTAAAAGTAAAAAAAGCTTTGAGTATAATAAATAGCATTAGGCTAAGAAATATAACTTAGTCTTTATTAGTTTTGCCATTCTTATATTGATTCGTTATTACATCAAGTCTTCTTACTTTAATAGAAAGATGAGAATCAAAAGATTCGATGGCACAAGCGTGTGACTGTAAACGTGACATTTTATGGGTTCGATTCCCACTTAAGAAAATTTTATATTTAATTTTTCATGCTTCACTCTGGTATGGAGGAAAATGGGGCGTTGAGTTCCGCCACTCAGGCGGAACCATTTCCCCACGCAATATCTCCAAAATTCGTCGGAAACTGGAGAACGGAAGTATTTTAATGAGAACGGAGTGTCTTAACATATGCGGAATACAGAGTGAAACAAAATTAGGCAAAAAATTCAATGTATAAAACACAATAAATTAAATACCTGTGGGCGTCGGTAAATGCTGTTAATCGATTTCCCAGCGATGCACCACGAAGTTTCCTGTTTTTTATCTACACTAAAATTAATGACCGTTTGCTAGGTGGCCAGCAATTAGACAGAATTTATGTGAACGTGTGGTCCAGAAGCTTTTAATTCGGCACACTCGATCTCGATTCCGAGGTAGCTCAATGAATTTGAATGGTTATAGAAGTTAAAATTGAGGCCAATGGTGGTAAACATAATAGATTGTGGATTCCATTCCCATTCGAGAAAATGAAATATTTATTATATAATATTCAAACTTTTTTCGCTGTGGTGTGGACAGGCAAAGCGCGATTGAATTCTGCCGCTGAACACACAATGCCAGTTTTTCAGAATTTTACGGAAAATGGGGCACGGAGTGTCTTGACACTAGGTTACCTCTGCCTACCCTAATGTATTACTCATACAATGTGACGCTAAAAAAATAGAAGTTTAAGTCTTTTAAGATTTTGACATACTATAGCAACTTTATATTTTTTATTCAATTAACATGTCAGCTTGGAGATATAACAAAAAAAGATAGATATAGAATACTCCACATGTCTATAATAACTAAAAATAGGTTATTAAGTAGTTATTTCGTTCAGCTTATCAAAACGTCGAGTTATTTTGTCGATGCAACATCGGTATAAAACTGGTGCCAGTTTATTAGTCCCACGTTCATAATAAAGACCAGCATTATGTAGGGCTTTCAAACTTGATTTAATTTTTTTCCAAATATCGAACTAGAATTTTTATGACACCCAGTCCAGCAAAATATAAAAAAATAAATTATTGTTAATTTAAAAAATGAATACCGATAGTTTTGGGAAAATACAACCGTGGCACCAATATTTGCAGCAACAAATAAAATAATATATATATTTGCTATGCATTTTATATAAAAATAATGAAATAGAAAATATAAAATAATTAAAATTGGGCGATACCAAAAGCTAAAAAAGTAATAGAGACATGGTTAGTAAGCGTAGAAAATGATATTGAGTAGTGGGATTTGAAAACCTCTTAAAAACCTTCCAAACACTTTGAACACTAAGCCATAGGTTGTGTGAACTGTGTGCTTACTTAATTAGTATTTTTCTTTCCTAAGATCAGAATAACACTAAAAAAACATAAAAAAAAATTATTTTATATACATTTTAAAAACAACAACAACTATAACAAAATTGAGGCAAAAAAAGGCGAATGCATACATCCAGATATACATTTCCACATAATAGAAACGAAGAACAAAATGTACTAAAACTGATAGCCCTGACACCGACATACGCTTAGGCCGAATTAAACCTGTATTTATAGAGGTCCACGCATCGATTCCCACGACGATATCGTGTAATTCCAATGTTTTGCCCAATAGTGTATGCCAGTTTGTAACAAAATATGGCCAGCGTAGACAGCTCATTGGCCCTACGCTGTTTAAAAATATAGCCTCTGATGGCAATAAAACCTTTTGTTCAACGGCCAAAAGCAACTCTTAACGACTGCTGCGAAAATCCTTATAGGATCTAACGAATTACAGCTATATCGTAAATATCAATAGATGTTTCGCCATTTGTAATTGTAGCAATCGGAAGTTGGGTTTTTTTTTGTTTCTTTTAGATGTTATCCATGTCTTTTGGATGATAAGGGAATAAGGATAATAATATAATTATATGTGGAAAAGTTATATGTGGAATTTTGTATCGATAAAAATATAAACTAATAAAAATGTATTATTAATTTTTAACAAAAAAAACCGACTTCAAACTAAAAAGTAAAAAATAAATTTACTTAACATAATGTAAAAGGTAGTTTGATTTTGTTAAACAAAAATAATTAAAGAAAGATTTTATAATTGTGAAGTCGGTGCCAAGCTAATACTACAACAACCTTACTACAATATCAAATTACTAAGCCTATTGTTATGTTATGTTTTACTCTGCACCGACTTCAAAATTATAAAATCTTTCTTTAATTATTTTTGTTTAACAAAATCAAATTACGCTTCATCAAAGACAACATTTTAAATTTATATATATGCTATCGATTTTTTATTATTTCTGATATTCTCCATACCACGTAGCGAAAGAGGGAATCAATCAATATATTACTTACATATTTTCTCCAATTTTGGAGTTCTTGCAAATTGTACCATAAAAAAAAATCACCACACTTTTTGGACTACAAACAAAACTAAAACTAAAACTAACAGCCAAGAGTTATTTCACACTCGATTCATTATCAAAACCAAGTTAAATATTATGTCTATATGGAGTAGATTTAATTGAACAGAATATAATATTCCGGTCACTCAGCTTACTGAATACAGAGTTAATACGATAACTTCGCAGCAATTCATGCTATTCCTCTGTGGGCTCTTTTAATTACTGTCTGGCCCATGTATCATAAATTCTAATGGACTTCGCTCCACAACGGCGCAAATTGCATTTTAGAATATAAACGTAAACAACACCGTATGATGTGATCGAACATTTAAATTTTAATACTTATTTTGAAGATGTATAAAAATATCTTTTGCCTCAGCATGATCACGGAAAAAAAAATTGTGGCCGTTAGTCTATCAGTTTTCTGGAAAAGTGAATGGTAAGAGAAGTAGGGGTAGATCTCGGTTGACCTTCGCAAACACAGTATCAAAGATACTGTATGAAGATCACGTAAAATGCATGAAGACCCCCTGAAGAGCATGTATGTAGAGGTTAATGACAGTGGACCAGGCGAAAGAGGTATGTAGAGACTGTAGCGTTTTGCTCCGTTCTCTCTAACTACCGCGCTAGGGATAAAACAATAAGTTAAGTTAAAATAAGTTTATAAAAATTTGATAAGGCGGAATTTGAACCCGCGTCTATTAATAACCCTCCAGTATTTGTGTCTGCACCTCTTGAATGGTTTCCAAAAAGTGTGGGTTCATATTTTTCATTTGAAATTTTAATACGTTTTCTTAAAAAATGTTTTAAAAAGGTTAAAATTATTTATGTTATATTATTATTATTTTTTTTCAGATAATCGATTAATGATTTCTTCGTTTTGGGATTGTATTCAGTAAATGGGCCGTTAATATAACAGTTTCCTAAATTTTGTTCAAGAACTATGTATGCCACCAAGTGTGACTGTAAAATCAACTGGTTGTGGGTTCTCGATCTCGATCGAAATGAAATATTTATTTACATATTATATTTTCATTTTTTCGCTTTGGTGTCGAGGCAAAGCGCGGCGTTGGTTTCCGCCACTCAACACGCAATGCCTCCAGAACTCGGGAAAGTGCGAAATGGAGTGTCTTACCACTAGATTCACTCTGCCTACCCTGCTGTGAGCGGCATACAGCGTGAAGCTGATTTGATTAGATTTTTTAATTATCTATTTAACCATTACTTACCTACCATACGTCGTATAGACCCAGACGAGGTTATTTAATAATAATGAATATTTTTGCACCCCAGCTTTGTATCAACTTTGCGTCCCTGTTCGCTATCCCCGCACCCCTTTGTTACATAGCACGTGAAATTGTGCACGTTCTTTACACGAGTAAAAAAATATCGCAGCAATTCTTCATAGGCTACGTAGTGGTGATTTTTTGTTGTGTATTTCTTACTAAATATAATTTAATAGTAATTAGAATGTTATATTTCTTTTTCTATTTCGTTGATTTTATTCAATAGATGGTTTCTTAGTTTTGGAGTTGTTTGTATCTAGGAAAGGTAAGCTGCTAAGTGAATTGCAATCTTAATTTAGTTCAACGATTTTTTAATTAATTTCGTTTCTAAACATTTTTTAAGTGTTATTCCACACTTAGGAAAGAAAAATACTTATTTAGAAAACGTATAAAAATTTGAACACAGCGGGACTCGAACCCGCGCCTTCTGGAAACCGACCAGGCGCTCTGGCCTTCTCTTCTGAGCCATGCGTTCTCGCCAAGCCAAGTGTTAGCATCTGTGTAGGGAGATTTTTACAAATTTCCGCTACCCAAAGATAATTACTAAGAATTATCGTTTGGCAAGAGAGAAACTATTTTTTAAATATTTTTAAACATTCCCTACAGAGATGCTAACAACATAAATAAGTTGTAACAAGCGTATAAAAATTTCGACGTAGCTTGGCGAGAACACATGGCCTAGTGGTCAGAGCGCCTGGTCGGTTTCCAGGAGGCGAGGATTCGAGTCCCGCTGCGTTCAAATTTTTATACGTTTTCTAAATAAGTATAATTTCGTTTCCTTAAATGTGCGTTTTGGAAATTTTTAAGTCTAAAACTCTATCTTGTCTAGTTTTTAACACACAGGTTACGGGTATCGAAAGTCACTGGTTCCAAGTATTTTAAGTATCGATTTGATATTATTTTATAAAATGTTAATCAAAATCAGAGAAGCCATTTTTTACCTTTAAGCCTTTAAAATGTTTTACCTTTTAAGGAATTAACTTTTTTAAAAGTTTAGTTCAAGGTTTAGGCGATATTGCTTAATTTTTTATAGCTGCTTAATTTTTATTTCCAGATATTGCAACATCACTGTTTTTTTATAGAAACTGATCAAACAAATCAATTCAAGAATAAAATAATCACTTCAATACAATAACTCCAAAAATATTCACCCTCGAAAAATTATTTTAGAACAGAAACAATAAATCAGGAAAGTAATAACAAAGATTTTGAAAACAGAAAGGAAATGTTAATGAATGAACTTATTCTTTACTTCACCCTATAGATTTACAATTAAGCACCCTTAATAGCATCGTATTGTTTTTAG
Organism: Heliconius himera; assembly: GCA_021202915.1. NCBI lineage: Eukaryota > Metazoa > Arthropoda > Insecta > Lepidoptera > Nymphalidae > Heliconius > Heliconius himera. The sequence continues at coordinate 1,884,241 of JAJHJA010000136.1, read as the reverse complement.
TGTGGATCGTTTAAATAATTTTATGGGATTGCGTCACCAAAATCGGCCATTTCCTTTGAAACAGCACCATTTATCGGCTTACTTGATGCGCGAACTTTAACGCGATTTTTACTTAGTCACGTAAATTTTAATGATATTTATTCATTGATTTTTTTTATGTTTATAATGATTGATTTTAAATTTAGTGTCACATAGCATAAAATTTATATTATTAGATATAGAATGTGTTTTTCTGGTGCTAAAGCAAAATTATTTCGGAATCGTAATAGTTGCCTGTCGATTTTTACTTTATGGGAATGTTGCATACAACGCTCATTTCCCATAAAACACTGCCTTATGATCCTACTTAAGTTTCTCGAAGAAGAAAAGATATCGTGACTAAGCCCCAACTAAGACGCAATGATTTTGCCAAACATCAATATTTTTGTCAAAGTGTTTTTTTTATTTATAATTGCATAAATATTGTTTTCTAAACAGAAAATAAGACATTTTCTATGTCTTATTTTCTGTTTAGAAAACAATATTTAGAAGAAGAACGAAAAAACAAGACATATATACATTTTTGTGTGTATTTGGAGGCCGCATTTTAATATAATTACTGTCAATGCTACCACCATTACCAATCTAACAATTTCTATTCAAAATAGACTTTACAAATTTATTATAGCAATACATAAAAAATTTAAAAAAAAATAAAAATTAAGGCCAGTCGTGGCGCAGCGGCACGAAGTGTGACTGTAAAACTGACTGGTTGTGGGTTCGATCCCCACTCGAGGAGATGAAGTATTTACTTAAATGTATATTTCCATTTCTTCGCTCTGGTGTCGAGGTTAAGCGCGGCGTTGAATTCTGCCACTCAACACGCAATGCCTCCAGAATTCGGCAGAAAGTGGGGAACGGAGTGTCTTAACACTAGGTTCCCTCTGCCTACCCTGCGGTGTGCGGGATACAGCGTGAAGCTAATACATAAATAATACATGCCTAATATTATGTCATGACCAAAGTGTCACACTAACGCCGTCATAAACACACGAATCGAAACAATAACGGCCCTAGGCAGATTTATTTAGCGTTACATGGGCAAAAAAAGAAAATTGGAAGGGTAGGGGTCGCGAAAAATATTTCAATATGCTATTCACATTTTTTACGATCGTCATGTGTGCTGCCTTACGATTGTGCGGAACCACAATATTGGGCTATCTTTCCTATGTTTTTGTATTCCTTTTAGTACTTTATCGTCAGATTGAATAGGTGTTGCCCCAGTTTTGTGATAAAGTGAGAAAAGATTTTCTTTATTCAGTCAATTCTCTTTTTGTTGTTGTATTGTATTTAATTAGGATTAAGTGCTGCTATTGTACACTTTGTTATTCGCTAAAATTTTTTCAGTTGTGTGGGAATTTGTGCTAAGATTCTTCTTCTTTTTTAATAATTACTATATATAAATTTGTGGTCAGTCGTGGCTCAGGGGCACAGAGTGTGACTAAAATCGACTGGTTGAGGTTCGATCCCCGCTCGAGGAGATAAAATATTTACTTAAATTTATATTTTCATTTTTTCTTTCTGGTGTAGAGGCAAAGAGAGGCGTTGAGTTCTGCCACTCAACACGCAATGCCTCCAGAACTCGTCGGAAAGTGGGGAACGGTGTGTCTTAACACTAGATTCCCTCTGCCTACCCTGCTGTGTGCGGGATACAGCGTGAAGCTGATTTAATTTATTTGTTTGATTTATTTATAAGTATATATAATTATTTTTAATTTTTCAAATATTTTAATAATTGTGTAAATATGCTATTTGACACTGTGTCTAATATATTAAAAGTTTTATATAGATTTAAGTGTATCTAAAGTAAAATCTTAAATGATATCTATATTTTTAATTTTGAATGATAATTCTCCTAAAATTCAAATTATTACGTAGACATAAGCATTACAGAAGTAAATAACAGTAATAGTCAATTATTTTCGAGATGACTTGGCTAAGACGAACAAACAAACCAATTTTAATTCCACCAATCATCAAAATATGCCTAACAATTACAAAACACAAATATCAAATATCTAAAAACCGAAATTTAAACACAATTTATTCTCTATTCCAAGCACATAAGGTTCAATATATATCTAACAGAACTAACATTTGTTGTTGTAACCGACTGTTTTGCGGCGATACTCGCATAAACGGTTAATGGTTGGGGGTGCGGCAGAAACGGCCGCAAGTGCAACCAAGATTATAATATCGGAGTTTCAATTGCACAAGTTTGAGCAATTTGAGCATTTCACACTATCGTTCCGTTACAGATGTTTCGGTTGTGTGTATTTCTAAATGGTGTTATGTTGTAATGGATTATATGTAGGTGGATACGGATGTACGGAATGGTTTTTTGATATATTATATATGGTAAAATGAAAAATCTTATTTCTGTCTATCCGTTACCGTAGAAATTATTAGAAATTCTCGCTTAGTGCTGCTCTGCAGTCTATAGCCAATATTGCTCAAACTTGATAATTTTAACTTTTTAATTCCAGTAGATTTATCTGTGCGTTGTCTGTCAATCACTCAGTAACGGAAGCATTTTAGAGAGATGAATATATGTGTTTATAGTAAGAACATTTGTAAGAAAATCTTCATTTATCATCTTTATGTATCATGTTATGTACATTAAGCATTATTTTGCAATAGATAAGGAGAACCTATTGGTTAGGCGCACTAATTGAACTGAACTGAATTGAATTAGACGGTAGAATTAAACACTGCTATCTAGACTTTTTGGATTATTTAAGTAGAAACGAAAATATTTTAATTACATTAACAAATCTTAAGTAAAATTTCTCCAGTTTAGTCTTAGCTATAATCTTTGAATAGCGAAAATTTAAAAATCTCCCTACAGTGATGATAATAACATAAATAAGATGTAAAGAATTTGTAAAAATATCGACGTAGCTTAATAAAATAATATGGTTTGGTTGTCAGACCGCTTGGATGGTTTCCAAGAAGGGCAGGTTCGAGTCCTTGGTTACTTTAAAATTTTGACACGTTGTCGAAACGTATTGTTCTACCCTTAGTGTGGAATAACATATTTTTTTTTATAAATAGGAAGAAAACATATACCAATCCGCATTGAATAATTGAAACTCAATATCCGCACATCGTGGCACAAAGTATGACTGTGAACGCGACTGAATGTGGGTTCAATCTCCACTCGAGGAAATGAAATATTTATTTACATTTATATCTTCATTTCGTTGCTCTGTTGTCAAGGAATACGTTGAGCGGCGTTGAGTTTCGCCATTCAACACGCAATGCCTACAGAATACCGCGGACAGTAGTGAACGGAGTGTCTTAACACTAGGTTCCCTCTGCCTATCGTGCTGTGTGCGGGTTACACTGTGAAGCTTAATTTTTGTATCAAATATAACCCACATACAAGTGACTTAATATTCTTCAGAAGCAGGTAAAAATGATATGAACGAAAACAGTAAAACACATATTTGGCAACCTTTTGTATGTATTTGTTTGTCTTCGGAAATTGGATATTTGTGGGAGAGAAAAATATTTTCGTGTTACCGCAGTATTATGATTGATGCTTTAGTTTCGTTTTACTATGAATGTGTGCCCTGAGAAGTTTATTATCTCTGAATATATAAAGATGAGCTAATCTATTTATAATAACGTATACATTTATTTATAATGTTAGTTATGTATTTTTTATATTGTTATCGTGACGTTGGGAAGGTTAGGGAACGCAATGGTCGTGGGTTCTATTTTATTTTTCTTTAGCTTCACGCTGTATTCCACACGTAGTGGCATAGACAGGAGGACCCTGGAAACCTTATATTAAAAAACTCTGATCCTAAGAGAGACGAACGAAGAGACACTTTCAATTTCCACTTTTCGCTGAATTCTGGATTGGGTGTTCAACGGCGGAAATCAACTCCGCGGTTCAGCCTCTACCTATACCAGAGCGATGAAAATATGAAATATTTCTTACTTGCCCGAGTGGGAATCAAACCCACAGCCTGTCACATATACAACCGCACGTTTGTGCCCCTACGCCACAGCTGAACTAAATTTATATTATATAAAATAAAATAAATTTTCCTTTCAAAATCAGGTAAAATACACATTTTACACTGCAACATCACGTCCCCCAGAAATTAGCTTTCACATAACGTGTCTGGTATTTACTCCCTCCATAAAATATTCAAGCTCGATCTGTCACGTTTGCCAACTCTGCTTGTGTGACGTAATCAACTTCAAAATTCAATAATACTCATATAATATTGATGATGCTTCTTACTATTTGAATTCTGTGAATTCTCTTCTGTATTATTATTTATATATGGATCAATGGAGGTGTAGTTTTGGAACTTTTTTAGGGCTGTTTTAAGTTATATTTGTTTAGCGTTTCATTATCGTTAATAAAGTAATTAAAAAAAAAAAATCAGCTTCACGCTGTATCCCGCACACTGCAGGGTAGGCAGAGGGAACCTAGTGTACACTCCGTTCGCCACTTTCTACCGAATTCTGGAGGAATTGCGTGTTGAGTGGCAGAACTCAACGCCGCACTTGTCCTCGACACCAGAGCGAAGAAATGGAAATATTAATTTTAAGTAAATAAAAGAGATTGGTTCTACATGTTAAAATTTCCATCATAAAACAGCAAATTTGCAATCGATATTGCCAAAACACTGATATTGGCATGAAACTAGTGCAAAATTAGCTGAATATCGAAATTACTGGCCAGAACCATACAATATGGTGACACGGACCCAAAACTACTACTAAATTTCATAAAATTCGATATAACGTGCCATTACTGAACGCGACCACTATTAGAAGTTAAAACAGAATGTGAACAACGCTGCACGAAATGTACAGCGTACTGCATTACAACGGTAATAAAGTAGCAAAACATATTATTTCTCCTAATTTAATATAGTACTCTTGTAGTGCAAACAGAAAATTTATGTAGCGGACATTTTACTTAGAAACGGCGTGTTTTTAGTTTCACCCTACGTAGTACGTGGATGGTGTGCGACGGAAATTTTTATTTAAAATTTCCTTTTTTTGTCCCATTTTTCTTTGAAATTCTCAATTTTTCCGCTTATTTTGTGGTAGTGCGTGTTGGGTGACGGAACCTGATGCCGGTTTTTTATAATCAGATTAAGGAAATGCCTATATTTTGTGTTAATGTTAAACTCTATAAACGATCCCTCGAGTTAGATTTGACCCCATAACAATTGCGTGCAGTTGGATATGGCCCAAATGTTCTATGATGGCGGCCTTTCTCTTAAAGAAATAATGTTAACAGTATATTGATAGTAAAACCCTCTCTTTCTCTCTCTGGTTTATAGTATTAATAAAAAGGACAACACTTTATAAGAGGAGCTTTCAATTGTACCTAACGAAAAATAAATTTTATATAAATATATAAGCCATAGTAGCGCAGGGGCATAGCGCGCGACTGTAAACGCGACGGTTATAGGTACAACAATCGGGAAAAAAAAACATTTTCCCGATCTGGTAACAAAATAAATAGCGGAGTCGGAGCCAATCAACAGGCAATGCCTCAAGAATTCATCGGAAAGTGGTTAACCGAAGTTGTCTTAATGGAAAACAGAGTATCCTAACACTAGTTTCTCAGTTTTCATCTACCTACCGTGCTACATGCAGAGTGAAATTAATAAACATTTCTTATATAATTCCTAAGTCAAAATCAAGAATATTAAAACAAATAAGCACTTAGACCAAAAAGTTAAAAACTATAGTAATTTGTCCAAATGTACATAAGAAACTATTCAAATGAAGATTTTAATCAAATCACAAATCACAATTTGAATTTCAAATTTATCGGAGAAGCCAGTTAGAGGAATAATATTTACTTTGATTACTTCACAAGCTCTGCGGATAACTGTTGTCGTAAACAACTGAGTTGTGTCTAAGTTTTAAATCAATTTTCACTTATATTACACTCACTTTCTCTAATGATTGTGTAAATTTTTGTGTTTTATGTTAATATGTATATGGACTTTGTGTCAGGGCACTCCGTCTCCCATTTTATATGTTATGAGTTATTATATATTTATTTACTTATTTGAGACCAGTCGTAGCGCAAGTGTGTGACTGTAAACGAGACTTTTTGTAAGTTCGATCCCTACTCGAGATAATAAAATATTTAATATTTTAATTTCTTCGTCCTGGTGTCGAAGCATAGCGTGGCGTTGAGTTCCGCTACTCAACACGGCTCAATGCCTCCAGGAAAAGAAAATGGAACGGAGTGTCTTAACACTAGGTTCAGTCTGTTTATACAGCGTAAAGTTGCAAAACAAAATATATTTATGGAAATACACGAAACAAGCAATACCTTTTAATTTTTTTATTGTAGAATTTGATGATGTCCGCATTTTTCATTATTAAGGGAAAAAATTGTGTATAGCCTTTGAGTATATCTAATTTTAAATTATATTGCTCTTTACTTAGTTTCTCATATTTTTTTTATAATTATATAATATTGTAATGCGGAAATCTTTTGCAATTTGACGAAGTTCTTATTTTAATTTTAGTACAACTTATCTTTTCCACACATAGCAGAGTAGGCAAAGAAAACCTAGTGTTAAGACACTCCGTTCCCCACTTTCTGCCGAATTCTGGAGGCATTGCGTGTTGAGTGGCAGAACACAACGCCGCGCTTAACCTCGACACCATGACCAGAGCGAAGAAATGGAAATATAAATTTAAGTAAATATTTCATCTCCTCGAGTTTAGATCGAACCTACAACCTGTCGGTTTTACAGTCACACAAAATTACTTAATTTAAATATTTATTATTTCACCACACATAAAATTTTTATGTATACGCCTTAATTCGTTAATCGCGTTGTATCTGTACACCGGCGACTAAACCCCAGCGACATATCGGTGTATTAGGTCCCGATGTATAATCACGGGACCGTACGCGGATTTGTGAAATTTATTCCTATAGCCCTCTCTGTTTCAACTGAAATAGATGTAGAAATACTGGATGTGATATTTTTATTAACATATTTATGCTTTTTTTTTTAAATAAAAAAACTTATAACATTCTACATATATTCGGTCTGTAACTTTTGTCATATTATTATTTTGTTTACAACTTACTACTCACTATAAAAGTAAAGTGATACATCATTAAATTATTTGCATTTTTGAATCACATAGGTCTATGCATTTACATACACATATCTTAATTATAGATTAAACCGCGGCGTTGAGTTCCGCCACTCAACACACAATGCCTCCAAAATTCGGCGGAAAGTGGGGAACGGAGTGCAATAACACTAAGTTCCCTCTGTCTACCCTGCTGTGTGCGAGACAAATAGATTAAATTAAAATAGAAGAAATTGAAACTAGTTAAATGTAATGTTAATATGTTAATGTTATAAAGATGATAAGTTGATGTCGATGTAAATATTTTTAACAGTAAACGCAATGCTTGTAAATTCGATCTCCACTTAGGGGAATTAATAATTTTCACTTCTCCATTCTAATGATACAAAAAGCAACGTTGAACTCCGCCACTCGACATGTTTAGTATTCTGTTGGAAAGTATAGAAATGAGTCTCTTGATACTAGTTTCTGTTAGTCATTTGCAATAATTTGTGACAATATATTTATATTACAGCATTTAATTTGAATTAATGAAAAAAACAAATTAAGCAGATAAGCCTTCCATCTTTTTTTGAATAGCATCCATCTAGTGACTTCAGACTCAGTAATAACCACCACACTAAAACAATTCTACTATAAAAGGCAATATTATTTAAAATATAAAAATACAAAATAAATAAATCAGCTTCATGGTGTATCCTGCACACAGCAGGGTAGGCAGAGGGAACCTAGTATTAAAACACTCCGTTCCCCACTTCCTGCCGAATTCTGGCATTGCGTGTTGAGTGGCAGAACTCAACGCCGCGCTTGTCCTCGACACCAGAGCGAAGAAATTGAAATATAAATTTAAGTAAATATTTCATCTACTCGAGTGGGGATCGAACCCACAACCAATCGGTTTTACAGTCACACTTTGTGCCGCTGCGCCACGACTGGCCTCGTTGTCGATTTAAAATAGTAGAAATCTCATAAAACCACACGTTTTCAGCTCTACCTTTACAATGGTCCCACAGTGGCTATTCACCTTAGCAACCATTTCGATTACGACGTCACGGTTTCAAAGAAAAAAGATAAGCATGTGCTTCTAATGCCTCAACCGGATAAGAGTCGCCTGAGATTTGACCCAGATATAGGCTAGGATATACGTTATTAGGATAAAGTTGCCGTTGTCCGTTTCAGTTTATTCAGATGCTTTTTGTTTAGCGAAAGTAACTTTGTAAATTGAAATGTAATGGGTTTTTTATTGGTGTAATAATGGTTACAGGAGGCTTACGAAGTTAATATCAATATAATAATGTGAAAAAATGTAAAATTTTACCCGAATATTTTTTATAGCTTCACGCTGTATCACAAATAGTAGGATGAACAGGTGGATTACAGTATTAAAACACTCCTTTAATATATATGACTAATAGTTCATAATATCCACTTTCCGCCGAATTCTCGGTTGCCGTGTTACAAGAGCAAATTAAACTTAAGATAGAAATACAAAAATAAATCACGGCGTCACGTCACGTCACGTCACGGCGCGGCGGCACAGCGTCTTACTGTAAGCGTGACAGTTGCGGTTTCGATTTTCATTCAAAGTAACAAATTATTTCCATTTCGTTCTGATAACAAGATAGCCCGGGACAGTGGTTTTAAGCCTGTTTTCTCTGTATATTCTGCTACATCCGGGATACAGTGTGAAACTAAAAAAAATAATATTATCAAAATTTTAAGTTCACTAACTTCTAAAACAACTTCAAAATTATACTCCATTCAAAACAAAACACTAGAATGAAGCATCATAATATGAAAAAAGTCATATTCACGCTCGCGCAAAAGCTGAGTTGACCTCTAGTTTAATAAAATGGGTGTCACACTTAGCGTTTGTAGAGTTATTTCATTTTGTAGGGTAGGAGATACTTTTGTAGAAAATTTTGTTTTGTTTTACATATGCACGAGATTATTATTATATAATTATTTTATATTATTATATGTTTAACATAATATTATGTTTTAAGCTCACTATTTTTTTTTATAAATATTTTTTATATTACTGTGCCTCAAGCACAGTTTCAAAGTTTCTGACTTCACATGCTATGGTTTTGGGTCCAATCGGCATATAGCATAGGCGGAGGAAAAATGAGAATCTAGTGTTAAGACACTCCGTTTTTTTTGATATACTTCCGTTCCCCAATTTTCTACAAATTCTTTCTGTGGCTTTGTATGTTGAGTGACGAAACTTAACGTCTTGCTTTATTCCTTTACCAGATCAAAGAAATGAAAATATTAAATACTTCGTTCCCTCGAGTAGAAATCGAATCCATTACGACGATCCACTCGAACGCTGTCCTAGGATGGCCTCGGGAGAGAGGAGATTTATATTTTAAAAAAAACCGGACAAGTGTGAGTTGGGCTAGCTTACTGAGGATTCCGTAAAAAATTGGAGGTCTCGAGCTTTTCTGAAATTCAAGCTTACCTTAGCTAGAGCATTAAGCCGTGGCGTTACCTTCATCGGCTTTGAGAACTATTATATCCTCGTTTTTCTGTAATTTACTAAGAGCCCGAGATTCATCTCGAGAAAGATTTGATTTAGGGTGTGGTTGGCGAATAACTTCAGAATCTTCCTTCGAAATCTGTTCTTTATATGGACAGTCCTCAGCGTTCATTATTATTTCCTCGAAAGGTTTTTTTTCTAGGAGAAGGCGAAAAGTTAAAACCTTTATTTAATACCTCAATAGTCGAATTATCTAAAGCTTGTTTTTACAGATTTACCACTGACGTTTGTGTTGTGCAGAAGTTACGGTGCTGTCATTGAATTTTTTTCCGTTCGGATTTTAATTCGAGATTTGGTACTTACCATTTTGTCTTATTTTATATTGATTATATTTATTTTGCACACGTTTATTAGTAAATTTTTTACATCGATGAAAATCTGTCTTAGAAAAACACGTCTCAATATCATTGCTTAATGCTCTAGTCTTGTTCGTCGAATCGATTTAAGTCATAACGTATCTTTGATGAATGCTTTCAAAAATGTATAATACTAAATTAATCCGGATTAATCCGGTTAAATAGTTTCATTTAAAATGCTATTAGAGTATATTTTAAGCACTGTATTATATCAATACAATGCTTTCAACTTCCAACAGTAGACAAAACGTTGTGACGAGTTTTGAAATTAATATTAAACCTCCTAAACGAGGTATTTAGAAAATTTTGTGGGGTCCGAGTTGAATAGAAATTAAGAAATGCCAGTAATAGAAAAGTTGGAATTTGTTTGTTATATTGTTGTTTTAACTAGTTCTTATGATTGAAAGATTTAACGAAAAAATTAAATTGCAAAATAATATACAAACAATTGTTACTATGACTCAGGAAAATATATGATAGTAAAGGCGATGGTCGTGGGTTGTTCATCAGCTAAAGATTTACTCGGTCTAGAAATACAAGGCACAGCGTTAGGTTTCGCAACTACAAAATGTTCAATTATGAAATATTAGGTATCTGAGCTTAAATCTAGGCCAGTCGCGGTATAGGAGTATAAGCATGCGACTGTTAATGCGTACGGTTGTAAGTTTGATTCCCACTCGAGGAAATTAAATTTTTGAATTTTGTTTTCTTCCTCTGGTAACGAGGCAAAGCGTGGCATTGATTCGACTTAGTAATCGATGGCTTAAGCAATGCTTTCAGAATTCTGCGTAAAGTGCAAAACGAAAGTATTCTAAGGGGAACAGAGTGTCTTAACACTAGATTCCTACTTCATCTCTGCCTACCCTACTACGTATTGGATACAGTGTGTACTTATTAAAATAGGCTCTACATTATATTATTATATACAATCAAAACTCAAAGGAACCATAACCAGTACTACACCTATCCCACTAGCCCACAAGCCCACAAAAACGGACAACAGACGGTTTCAGTAATTAATTTTAATTGCAAAACTTGGCGTTGTAGCGCAAGAGCGTTCTGCTGTGCCCCTAATTCGTTAATGTGTTATTCGTGACCTGTGTATACTATAATATTAATTTATATATAGGGAGAATCTAGTGTTTTGTTTCTTTATTCTCTACAAAGTGTGGCGTTAAGTTCCGCCGTCTATGTGTCGTAATTGAAATTAAAAAGAAAGGGAAAGAAAAAATCACTTCTTTAAGCCTCTTTTAGTGAAAATGCTTTTTTTGTCTAAGCAGAAATCAGAAGCGGATTTTTTTTATTTTTTTTAACTTGAGGTAAAGGAAATCTAGTGTTAAGACACTGGTCTAATTGTTAAGTGACAGAACTCTACGGCCCAATTGTCTATCACTGTGTACCACAGCTGTGTACAACAAGGAAATAAAAGTAATCTATTCATGTTATTAAGAATAGAATCAGCAACCATTACATTTGCAGACTCTAAACCACTGCGTCACGATGGTTCTCAATGGCATCTTTGGAATATTATTCCTCTGTATTTCAGCTATATTAATATTTCCAAAACAAATCTAAAATCTTGTTTTTTTCTAAGTTCAATCTCAAATTTTCATATGCACAAAAACATACGTTTTAAAACCAGAAAACTGACTGACAAAATTAACTTAGTATAAGCAGAGTAAAAATTCAAATATGTTAAAAATTTAATTAAATGAATATACATATTAAAATCCATAGTAAATACCTTGTGTTGAACCTCTTTCTAAGCAGAAAATAACATTTTTATGTACAGCAGTAAATTATTTCAGCGAAACCGTCTGACCCTGTAAAAAATACACTAAGCGCTGTATTAATACCAACCTTGAACTTTTAGTTCAATCACATACCCATTCATTTTACATGGTATTGCATTACATGAAGAGTAAGCTTAATCGTTTAAAAAAATAGTTAAGTTTTTTAATGTTTTGAATTTATATGATGAAATACGTTACATTTCGTTGTTTGTGTAAAAGGTTGTATGAAATGATGTTAGTAGTAATAAAATAAGCAGAGGGAATTTTTTTTTTATAGATTTACGCTATATGCGCTATATATATTATAATAATAATCTGTAAGTAACTGAGTGTACAGAGAAAATAATGACATTAAATATTTAACTTCCCCAAGTGGGAATTGTATCCACAACGTCGTATCGTGTTGCTTGTGCGCCATGACCGCCTTAAACTTTTCTTGATAAAATAACAAGAATAAAAACAACAAACAAGAATAAAATTTGTCACTAAGAAAATATGATTAAATATGTATATTTGTAATATGCGTAAGTTATATATACAATGTCCACTGTAGTCTTCACGAGGTAGTTACTAAAGCAAAAAAAAGCTTTACCGCGAGTGGGAATCGACCTCGCAACCACCGCTTTCGACCGATATTTATAATGTATATATGTATAAATATAATGACATAAAACATAGATAATAATTAAAAGCTACAATAATTACTTTTAAGTAAAATTTAAGGACACAACCCACGAACGAAGTTGTTCCTGGTGATTTTCTATTAACGCTACATATTGTACAATAACTTAGCTAACTCTTGAGTCCCATACGTATTGCACCTTGTATGGTATTTTTATATAAATATACTTATTTTTTTTAGTCATTTTTTTCTCTTTCTTTATTTCTAGTAGTTCTACTAGTTTTTGGTAGTCACGTCAGAACATTTACGTAAATTAAAAAAGTAAAATCTCGTTTTTATTCCGTTCTCCAAAAAATTATGACAGTGTAATAAACGTAAAATTTATTTTATCGATTAACACGTAGAGTATCTCTAGTTTCTCTACAACTCGAAACCGTGCTAAGACACACTATTTCCTACTTTCTACCCATTGTTCGAAAATTATTATGTATTAAATAGTAATTCCACCACATACGTAACACCGTGCTTTATCACATAATGAGGAGAAATAAAAAAAAACAATTTAAATATAATCGTTTCTCCGAAGAGAATCAAACCTATCGACGCTGCCTCACTGCATCACGACAGCTTCATCCCCCATTTTCCGCCTCAATCGTATTGAGCATTGCGCAAGCATTGCGTATTTAGTGGCGAAACTAAACACGCTTTGCCTCAATAACAAAGGAAGATCCTCTAGTAGGAATCGAACCCACAACCTAAAGGTGAACTTTATCGGTGGCCCCATTTTTACTACTAAACTAGTACAATATTAACTTAAACAAAACATGTAACATTTATCAAAGCAACATTTATCAGGACGCAATAAGAACATACCTTCGTATAGCACTCGTATCGAACAGTGATAAATTGGAATTGTTTGGCCTCTATTACCGCTAGCTTTAATTGTAAACTATCTACTGCTATATACATACATATACATAGGTTCCCTGTAAATTCCTAGCAATATTATTATTGTATTGATGGTAATATACGTTGATTAATCTGATATTATAACATGATATTAAATTTCTGGCAACTAATTAATGTGTTCGTGTAATGAATTTTGGTTATTTCCTGTTTTTTGGTTAAATAGCTTTGGAAATGTAGGTTAGGTGTATTTAGGTCTTCCTGTTTTGTTTTATCGATTTTTAATTGATTTGTTTAGTTACTTTCTACGTATGTATTTGCTTGTTTTAAAAAATATAAATTTATGTACGAATATATTTATAATCTGTGAAGATTCCGCCCTCAATCAATAACGAGTATAACATTCACATTTTTTTTAATCTTTGTCATCAATACAAATCAACCATAGCTATTCAGGTACAAGATTACCGCAGCTGACTTAATTGGCAAAGAAACGATAGAAACGGGCTCGATTTCTATTCATGGAAATATTTTTAAGGTTCCGTAATTTTTATAAGAGCACTCTGTTGTCCGTCTGTCTGTTTGTCTGTCAAGAGCCTTTATCTCAGAACGCGTGCCGATATCGCGTTGAAATTCATACCATATACTGAGATCTACGGCCCCATGATTTCCTGATCAAAACATATTTCTATATTTACTTAAACTATTTGGCGGTTATATCGTAAAAAATGTGTATTTTGACACTATGAAGGGAATCACAATTGAAATTTGGCAGCTAGCATCAACAGGTAGTACTAGTTCGGGAAAAGATCTAAAAACTATACATTTGTAGTTAAATCCTTAAAATAACCACCTTAAAAGGGAACAAAATTTGGTATTAAAGCCGTTAGTTCAAGTGAGGTATCAGATGAAACGGCTCTGGCTAAGCTAAGCTTGAATTTCGGGAAAAGCTTGGAACCTCAAATTTTTGTACAGAACCCACGGTAGGCGAGCCCGACTCACGCTTGATTGGTGTTTTTTTTCATTCTGCCACTGTTACAAGACAAAACGCAAAATTTAGTAATTTGAAGTGTCAAATCTTGTGAGATTCTCTCTGCCTACCCTTATACGGAGAATTGTGATCACAATATTATTTATCAATACATTCGAATTCACTGTCATCATCTCTATATATAATAAGACAGTAAAAATATTTTGTCTGTACATTTAGTAATTTTGACTGAAATGGATAGAGGGACACTTAAAAAGAATAATAGAAAGCAAAAAGATTTTTTTGAATTTCTTGTCTGTCTGTCTGTCGACATATTTTTGTCCACATTTTTCTCTGAAAGTACTGAACCGATTTACTTGAAAATTTCACCAATTGCTTTGTTTTAACTCAACTTAACTACTAAAGTTTAGTTCATCAAAAACGGGTCATTAAAAAAAAAGTTATCGTCATTTGAAAGAAGTCTTAATGAATTCAACACAGAGATAAAGAACGATCCTGAAAGAAATATCAAGTAAATACAAAGATTTTTTGGTTGGTTCGTTCATATAATATATGTAACTAATTAAAAACTGTACAGGAGTTAATATGCAATTATTACAGTTATTTTACAATGAATATTATGAACCCTTCAAATCAATAATTTAACATTTAAGGCTGTTTCTGAATGAGTAAATTAAATTATTCACTGACATCAGCACATTTAACAGAGTATATTATATAGGTAAAAAGAACATAAAGTTACAAAAATATATACGTGTAATAAATAATTAGCTTTATGTATATTTTATGAATATTAAATATCAACAATGGTCGTATTTTTTTATTTAAAACAATCAAAAATTCTTTGACGATAATGTCGTAAAAAAATTATATTAGAAGTCATTATAGTTGTCAATCAATTCTTTAATAATTTTTAATTCTTATTAAATCAATAATCATGTATTTTAAGCGGGCGAAGCCGTGGGCGAGCCGCTAGTATCTAATATGTTACATTGTATAACGCCAAGTACATTAAAAGCTAACAAACGAAGTAAAATTATGTTAAAAAGCTAAAAATGTCTAAGAAAAAAATAATGCTTATTAAGCACTTGTTTTAAAGAATGAGGAAAAGAGAAGCACTTCTTATACAAAAACCAATTTTAAAGAAAAAAAACCGGACAAAGGTAGATTTCAGATAGAAAGTAGGTACACGGAACCAGAACGGAGATGAAAACTCATAATTATTATTAAGAAAGATCCTCCTGCCAAAGGAAAGTAATTGACATGATTTTCATTCGAAATATTTGAAGGCGCCGAGTGTCGTCTGATTTTTAATATTTTCTTCCATTTTATTTATTCAGTGTGAACTTCGTGTTTTTGAACTTATAACGCGTTGTTGCTCTGCAATTTTCGTTTGCTCGACGCGAAAATTAGTTCTTTTTTTTATTTTGTTGAATGTATAGGTATTCGTTTAGAATTTTTTATGTTTTTATATTTTCTTATTATAAATTACAGGTACCGCGACGATTGAATAGTGGGACAAAGTCTTTTTTTTCTGTTTTATATTTGATACCTAATTATGACGAATGTTAAATAATAATAAAATATAATTATACTTTTAACGAAAACGCATAAAATTTTAACAAAGCAAGATTGAAACCCGTGTCTCACGGTATGCCCCACGCAGCAAGGTAGGCAGAGGGAACTTAGTGTTAAAACACTTCGTTCCCCACTTACCGCCGAATTTTGGAGGTATGAATATGAAAGTTAAACATACAAGAAAACAGGGCAAATAGCTGAATCTAAAGCAATATATATTAGAAAAAATACCTTCTATTAATAAAATTAGGTAAAACTTAAAAATTTTCATAAAAAATATATATTTTAAACAACATTTATAATAAAAAAAAATACCAAATAATCTCAATAATCCCTAAAAAACCTACAATAAAAAAAAACATTTCATATACAATTATCATTCCAAACATATTCTACATACATTTTATAGGGGCGTTAAAAAAATACATTATTAATTTTACAAAAGCCAAAATCGTCTTGTTTAATCTAAATTACCGTTTTTATTTTCACATTACGGCCGGGATTCCGCGCTGATTTATACTGTTATTAATCAAGCTGGAATATCAGGCACGCCCAATTATCTCTTGTATTTCACTGGTTTTGTTTTTTATTTGGCTGTAGCTATATACTTGTGCATACAGAATGTTACTTTGCTTGACATTAAACATGATATCTTCGTTTATTCAGTTTTTTTTATTTCACACTATATACAACAAATAGCAGGGTAGACAGAGGGAACTTGGAAACCTAGTTCCCTGACTGAGAGACACTCCGTTTCCCATTTTCCACTGAATTCTGGAGGTATTGCGTGTTGAGTGGCGGAAATTAACGCCGCACTTTGCCTCCATGCCAGAGAAATACAAATAATAAATATTTGATTTAATTGGGTAGGAATTCAATCCGTAATCTCTCGTGCTTACGTCCCCCTGCGATATGACTAATCTCAAATTTCAATATCATTTTTAATGTAAGGCTTAATTTTTTTAAAAGGTACACCCTACGAATAAAAAAATATTTTAGAAATGGTATCATAATTAAAACGTAGTACCAATCGATCCTACACCTGAAACCGCCCAAGTTTTCGGGTGGTTTTCTATATGTGTGTATGCTTGTTTAACAAGTTCAGACATGATATAGACATACATGGATTCAAAATCATCGACGTCTTTTTTTTATTTTAACACAAAATCACCATATAAATAAAGAGGCTGTCGTGAAGTAACTATGTAAGCTGTGGATCCGATCTCAAGTCATGGCAATCATTATATTTAAAGTATTTTCTTTTCTTCGCTATGCTAGAAAAATTACAATTACTTCCACCACTCGATACACAATGTCTCGTTAATATGATGGCAAGTCTGGAATGGTAACACAAACTAGGTTCCCTCTATCGAAAAAAAGGGGAAGCTGCTTTTTGTCTCTGTAAGGTTAAAAAAATTAAGAAGTCGATAATTTTCATTGTTTTTCTTTAAAACAGTATTTATTCTATATAAAGTATTTTTTTAGAAGATATAAAAAATTATAATTGTAACTTCCTTCGATTTAAGAATTGTGGGGCGGAACTAAACGCAGCGCTTTATCTTACCATATTAATATAATATATACTTAAATCAAAAGTTTATTTTAGAGTACTTTTATTAAAGTGTCATCAACTCTTTATTTTCTTCGTATTTAACTTCACGTTCATAACTAAGCTTACTATTGAAACTACGAAGTTTCCTCTAAGACGACAGCTCCATTACTTCACGTATTCTTCCATACTTTTCGCACTTTGTATAGTTTTGTGACAGAATTTTATGATCTATTAAAAAATGTAAGAAAAATTAAGTAAATATGTATAAAAACACAATATTTATTTATATAATAAATATTTATAAATCCACTTAAAAATAATTCTACTTTTAGTTCATTTTTCAAACGTTACATGTTGAGTTGGAATTACGAATATAAATATAAAATTAAAAATAAATCAGCTTCACGCTGTATCCCGCACACAGCAGGGTAGTCTCTGCCTACCCTAGTGTTAAGACGGAGTGTCTTTCCCCACTTTCTGCCGAATTTTGGAGACATTGCGTGTTGAATGGCAGTACTCAACGCCGCGCTTTCCCTCGACACCAGAGCGAAGAAAATGGTAATATAAATGTAAGTAAATATTTCATCTCCTCGAGTGGGGATCGAACCCACATCCAGCCGATTTACAGTCACATTTTGTGCCCCTGTACCACGACTGGCCTCGAATACCAATATAATAGATAAAATATCGCCATGAGCGTATCACATTGGGGAAATTATTATAGGCATAAAATACATAATTTGAATTATTTTTAACCTTGGCTTGTTAACTCAACATGTAAAGATAAATAAATAGCAAAATAAAATAACTTAAAACAATATAATATATTATATATAAATAAATATATATTTCAAAAGTGAATGTCGTCGAGTGGAAAATCAGAGTATTGTATGTACTCGCTCATGACAGACTCGACTAGCCCGTGACGTTGCACGCATTGCGGATGACGTCGCCATTTGTTTTCTCTTATAAATACGTTTATACTGTACGATACGATCTAGTGAAATTAAGATATCGTAAGGAAATATATTTTCGTTTCTTATAATATAAGAGAAAAAAAGTTTTTTTTAGCTTCACGCTGTATACTGCACATAGCAGCGTAGGCAGAAGTGACATGGGTTAAGACACTCCGTTGCCATTAAGACACTTCAGTGACCCATTGTGTGGCGGTACTTAACACCGCATTATGCCTTGTTACCAGAGTGAAGAAATAAAAATATTATATAATTATCCCAATAGTGGGAATTGAAGTTACAATTGTCGCGTTTCCAGTGGCACGCTTGTGTTCCTGCACCACAACGGTCTCAGTAAGAAAGATAAGAGTGATTTGAAATATCGCAGCTGTAAATGTATAAAAAACTTACAACTGTCCTTCTATATCTTTTTGTTTTTCAGCGTGATGCTGTAAAATAGCTTTAAAAAATAATGCAGTTTTTTATATAGTTTATTCTCTGAAAAACATTGTGTCAAAAAATCTAAAGTTAATTATCTCTTTACATATTGATGATAAAGATGTGTTTATTTTTAAAAGCAATTGTCTACAAATAATTAACTACTTACAAAGAAACTAACAACATCTTAGTTACCAAGGAGGCGTGCAGGTTTTGTTACTTTTTAAATTCATATAAACAGAACCTTTGAAATATTCGCGTCAACCTAGTAGATATACTAGATTGTAATACAATTTTTTAAAATAAAAAAATATGGAACATTTTATATTTTCAAGAAAAAATCGTAAAGCAAAACGAAAGTATAAAATTCTTACAATCTATTCGATTCAAAGGAGGTTGTATAACGCTTAGGTTGGAAATCACCATTTTTCCCTGTTACTAACAAAGGTGGAGGCCTTGCGTAATTTATCCGGGATTTTCCCCTGATAGTGACAGATTATGCAGTGTTGCCATAAAAAGAAATGTTTCACTGCAATTTGCATTGAAAAATATTTCATGAATATTTTATATTTAAATTGTTCATGTTTTACAGCTGCGTTATTTATTCCACTTTAGTGTCAATTCATCTGAATGGAAGATAAATTTATTGAAAATAAAAAAATATATTTTAAGTGGCTACTTTCTTTGTTCATATTGTGACGGTATTTTTTAAATTATATTTTTTGCAAATTTTGTGTTATACCAGTAAATGCTAGTTGGTTTGTTTTTGCTATAGTTTATGATTATTAGTACCTAATATGAGGGACCCATGGATTTTTTAGCTTAGTTGCTTACAAAATCAAATGTAATAAAATTAAATGATAAAAAATACACTATTTCTATAAATCCTTACTTTAAAAGAACAACTGCTGATTTTCTTGCTGGCATTTCTGAGCAGAACTGCCTTCCCAGTCAGTAATAACTTCCTGTAGGACTTAAATTACTAATATTTTTATGTAACCCGACGATTTAAAAGTGTTCGTTATAGTTTAATTGGATTAAGTTTATTTTCATCTCGAAATATATCTATATTTATTTATAATTAATAATAATTAATTAATTTTAATAATATAATAATTAGCTTCACGCTATATCCCGCACACAGCAGGGTAGGCAGAGGGAACCTAGTGTTAAGACACTCCGTTCCCCACTTTCTGCCGAATGCTGGAGGCATTGCGTGTTGAGTGGCAGAACTCAACGCCGCGCTTAACCTCGACACCAGAGCGAAGAAATGGAAATATAAATTTAAGTAAATATTTCATCTCCTCGAGTGGGGATCGAACCCACAACCAGTCGGTTTTGCAGTCACACCTTGTGCCGCTGCGCCACCACCGCCCTCCTATTTTTTTATAAAACGTATATAAAATTGAACGTAGCGAGATTTGAACCCGTGCCTCTTGGAAACCAACCAACCGTCCTTGCACTGCTTCCAAGAGTAGAAAAAATTATAGTGTATTATTATAATTAAAAAAAATATATATATAATTAAATACTTTTAAAATAAAAATCAATTGTTATAGTCATAGTAAATCTAATTCAAATAAACAAACAAATTCACTTCTGTACTACAAAATTCTTATGATTAAAAAATAATTTATTTAAAACTAACAAAAACATTTGAAATCCAAATTAAATATCAAAAAACAGTTTATTGCTGCAAATGCACAGTGAATATTAAATATTGCCCCGCTTTAAAGCTTACTTCTTAATTTTTAAATACCTTTCCAAGGATAATCTTCTCTTCGAGGTCATTTATTATTTTGCTAAGCGCCACTCTAAGTAATTAAGAGAAATATTTTTAAGCAATTATTTTTTTTATTAGCTGTAAAAGTTACTATTTATATGAATAATAAAATAAATAGATAAGATATTATAAAATATCGAATTGTAGGTTCAATGGTTTTGGGTTCAGATTTGTAAATTAGCTTTTTTTTTTTTTTTAAACTTTACACTGTATCACGCACATAGCAGGACAGGTGGAAGTAGCAAGGGAACCTCGTGTAAGACACTTCCGTTCCCCTCGAAATATTTCGTTATGACTGGTGGAACACGACGCAGCGCTTTGCCCCATTATCAGAGCAAGTAAATAAAACAGTTTACAGTTACATTCTTGTACCACTGGGTCGAACCCTGAAAACGAAAACTTATATATTTTTTATTTATAAAAAAATGGTTATGTATGAAAGAGCTGCAGCCCACGATTTTGTTTGCGGAAATAAAAGATGTGGAATTTCGAAAAATCTTCTCTTATTCTTCCTTTCTTCCACTTCCAACATGCTCCCAAACTTACATGCTGATTCTACTTAATCTTCATATAATAGTTTCGGCTGTGCATTTGTACTCGTTAACGAAGAGCTTTATATATAGAATATATATATAGCTCTTCGTATATATATATATATATATATATATATATATATATATATATATATATATATATATATATATATATATATATATATATATATATAGAATTAAGAAATCGTCATAGCGCAAGGTCACAACCGTGCGACTGTAAACGTGACAATTGTGGGTTCGATTCCTAGTTGGGGGAATAAAATGTATTATTATACATTTTAAAATATTTTTTCATTTCCTCGCTCTGATAACAAGTCAAAGTCATCTGACTTTGATCTTAACTAAGAACAATCTTACAAAATTAACGTTTAATAAATTGTTAATTTAAAATTTTACGTTAAGCAAAATAGCCGCCAATTGTTTTATTATTATTGTAGTATTTAGTTAAAACATAAACATTATACTAAAAAGCCTATCATTATCAAAATATTGTATCAAATGTTTAATTATTATTATTATTATATAACTAATATAAATATTTGAAAATCATGTAGAAATGAATTTGTTGCGTTATTTGTGCTTATTGCTTCTTTTTCTAGCTTCATTCTTTAAGGCAGAAGAAATCTGGGAAACTCCGTTCCCCACTTTCCGCTGAATTCTAAATTGCATGTTGAGTAGCGCAGCTCAACGCTGTGCTTTGCTTCATTACCAGAACAAGGAAATGAAAATATTAAATATGTCTTTTACTCGAGTTGAAATCAAATCTACAATCTGTCACGTTGACAGTCGTACCCTTGTGCCTCTACGTCTCCACTGGCTTCATCTTTAGTGCAAAATATTTGTTTTAGAGGAAAATATAGAAGAACGAAGTGATTTTAAATCAATAACCTAGTGCACTCTGCATTGTATAAAGTAAAAAAATATGATCTGCTTACAATGTATGATCAGAGTACTAGTCAAGACAAGTCAAATATGCCCAAGCTCGATAGGATTATAGTCACCACCTTCCGGTTCTATCATCAGTTCATCTCACTGGCTCCTTAATATTGCATCATCTTGCTTACATATCTATACAGAATGTCAGTTCAATCGGATACTAGGAAGTGGAAAATGGTTAGCAAAATTTGAAAAATATTTACCTCATACAAGTCAAGTTAAATAAAAGCTTTTAAAAACAACTTAGACCAGTAAATCCTGAGATTATCATCAAATAAACTTTCCAGTTTTATAATAATAGTATACACTACGTTTTGCCTTATGATTTTGGATATTTTTTTTACATCAGTTTCCTGTTATTCAAATCTCTAATAATTTTTATAAATTATTTCAAAAATATTTGATTTTTAGAATCATAAAAACACTGAAATACCATTTAATTCCACTTTCGGTATTAATTTTATAATTGAAGTATTTCTTAATTTATGACAAAGATTTTAAGCGTACGAGTTTTTAGGTAAAGCTTTCAAGGTGAGAGAGTAGACGTTGTACAAGAGTTTTGTTTTAGAAAGTTTTCAAAATTACATTTGTATCGGTAAATCAAGATCTCACTTGTAATTTCTAGTAATTGATATAAAGAAGTATATTAAAAGTATATTTAAGAGCAATTCTATATATATAACTTGAAAAATTGGATTTTTTTAGTAAAATGACTTCTTAATTTCGTAGCCAGTATTTTTAGCCTATTCCAATTCACACCCTTTCAAAAGAAGCAATTAAAGCTTTTATAAATATGATTGTGATTTTACCAAGATAAAAATATGAAAAAAATTATGTTCTATTTCTGGAAATACTAAAAAAAACAATAAAAACTTAAATTTTCATTTTACTCTCACAATTTACAGCAGACGCAAGGTAAGAAAAACTCAAAAAAATAAATAAATTTTAACCTTAATTTATGTATAGAGTATTGAAATATTCATAGTAAATAGAAAACATCGACCAAGCAACCAGCAAGCGTAATAAGCATCGTAATCCCAGTTAATGCCCAGTCTTCGGGTGGTGCGGATGAAATGCGCCGGTGGTGGCCATTAACGTAATTGCTGTGTGAATATTCAAAGATTGTGAATTTTAATACATAATATATAACAATATGGCAAATTGCTTTATTTTTTAATAAAATAATCAGCTTCACGCTGTATCCCGCATACAGCGGCGCGGGCAGAGGGAATCTAGTGTTAAGACACTCCGTATCCCACTTTCCACCGAATTCTGGAGACATTGGGTGTTGAAAAGTGGGGCTCAACGCTGTGATTTTCTTCGACACCAGAGTGACCTCGAGTGGGTATCGAACCCACAAATAGTCAATTTTACAGTCAAATTTTGTGCTGCTGTGCCACAACTGGTCTGAAATGATTCTTAAATAGAAGAAAAATTCTATATTATTAATATAATAATTTAGAATTCTTACCGATTAACAACACAGGGCTACACGTCGTTAACGTCGTGGTTGGGGAGAGTAAGGGAACAAAGAGAAAGAATTTCTCTCAAATTATATTATATACATATGTATTTCTATTACGCTGGATCTCGCAAATAACATAGTAGGCAAAAGGAATCTAAGAACGTAGTGTTAAGACATTTCTGTTCCCCATTTTCTGCCAAATTCTCGGTATGCGTGATTGGCGGAACTAAACTCCGCGCTTTGCCTCGTTTCCCGAGCGAACAAAAATGAGCATTAATTTTCCTCAAGTGGGAATCAATCCCATTACCTGTCTGATGAATCTACAACTCTTGAATCTACAACTCTTGAATTTACAGTGAGACTACATTACTGCATCATATTGCTTTGACTCGCCCCGGCTTTGTTATTTTTCAAAATTAACATTTTTTCATTTTTAGTATAATAAAGTATAACGTGATTCGAACCAGTGAACGTGATCCATTTGTATACGATTTGTGATATTTATTTTACGTAATGCTATCATGTCACGCTATATTGTAGACCATTTGGACTTAGTTCATTATTGTACTTTTGTTTTTGTTATAAAATATATATATTTATATTTTTTAAGTATATTTATTTGTATGTAGGTTTATTTTAAATGTAATAGAATCGTTTGTCTTCTTATTAATGTAGGGGACATTCAAGGGTTAGAAATCTCTAAGAGAGATCCCTACCTGACCGTAATAACTGATTAGTTATTACAGTCAGTATCTCTTAGAAATCAGAAATCAGTTACAATTTTTTTAGCTTTTGTATACCGGACATAGCAAAGTATGCAGAGGGAACCTAGGAACCTGGTGTTAAGACACTCTGCTCCCTTTAAGAAAATTCCATTTCTACGCCACTTAACATACAAAGTCTTCGGAATTCTGTGAAAAGTGGGGAACGGGATGTCTTAACACTAGATTCTGAGCTTCTTTATATCTACCCTGCAATGTGCGTGATACAGCGCGAAGCTTCCGTTGCTTCGAGTGGGAACCGAACGCAAAACCTAACCGCGCTTACAATCTACACTACTGACCTCAAAAATTTAAAAATATATAATATAGACACATAAATATACATTCAAATTAATTTATACGGTAAAAATGCACGCACCATTTTACAGTATAGAGTGGAGCTTACATTATAGTGGCGGTAATTACTAATTAAAACTTATAAAAAGCTTGGAAATTACGGCCGCATTTTCAGCTTACATAATTATAGGCTTGTGTAAGACAAAACACCTCTCAACCTACATATAGACGTAATATTTAAGGTTATTTGAGACTGTAAACGCGATAGGTTGTGGGTTCGATTCTCACTCGATAATATTTAATTTTTTTTTTTAAAGACGCGTCATTAAGATCCGCCACCCAACGAAAAGTTTTCACTTCCGTTTCCCTTAGGACTAATAGGAACGGATTGTATCATATGACTTAACACTAGGTTCCCAGGTTTCCTCTTTGCCTACTTGTGCAGCGTGATAGTAAATAAAATCATATTATAAAGCACAAGTTAAAATAAAACAATTTTAATTCTTTAAACTAACTTAAAAATTAGTTATTACCAAGCCAAATAAACATCGTCTGAAGAACTAAGATAAGCGCCCCAAACTTGGTGTCTTAATAGACGCTCTTAAGAAACTTGAAAATATTAATATTTTTGGACCCTCGAATTAATACGTTCAAGAGATAATTGCTGTTTCTTTAAATACGATTTACAAATTAATTTGTCATTTTAATTATTGTTTGGACTTCGCCTTAATTTGAGTTTAAATTTTCAAAGCTATGAAATAAATTATAGTTGGCTGTTGTTGTTGGAGTTGATGGACTGGGGCAGTGTCTGGATGAAAGCGTGATTGTCAAACTGCGGCGTTGAGTTACGCTAAAATCGGGCGGATTGTGTGAAACGATGTGTCCTAATAGTAGGATATTATTATTATTGCCTTTTCTTTTTATATGGATGCAATGCTAAAAAGAAAGAAAAAAATACACATATTTTTTTACTTTATACAATGCAGAGTGCACTAGGTTATTGATTTAAAATCACTTCGTTCTTCTATATTTTCCTCTAAAACAAATATTTTGCATTAAAGATGAAGCCAGTGGAGACGTAGAGGCACAAGGGTACGACTGTCAACGTGACAGATTGTATATATAGAATTAAGAAATCGTATATATATATATATATATATATATATATATATATATATATATATATATATATATATATGTATATATATATAGAATTAAGAAATCGTCATAGCGCAAGGTCACAACCGTGCGACTGTAAACGTGACAATTGTGGGTTCGATTCCTAGTTGGGGGAATAAAATGTATTATTATACATTTTAAAATATTTTTTCATTTCCTCGCTCTGATAACAAGTCAAAGTCATCTGACTTTGATCTTAACTAAGAACAATCTTACAAAATTAACGTTTAATAAATTGTTAATTTAAAATTTTACGTTAAGCAAAATAGCCGCCAATTGTTATATTATTATTGTAGTATTTAGTTAAAACATAAACATTATACTAAAAAGCCTATCATTATCAAAATATTGTATCAAATGTTTAATTATTATTATTATTATATAACTAATATAAATATTTGAAAATCATGTAGAAATGAATTTGTTGCGTTATTTGTGCTTATTGCTTCTTTTTCTAGCTTCATTCTTTAAGGCAGAAGAAATCTGGGAAACTCCGTTCCCCACTTTCCGCTGAATTCTAAATTGCATGTTGAGTAGCGCAGCTCAACGCTGTGCTTTGCTTCATTACCAGAACAAGGAAATGAAAATATTAAATATGTCTTTTACTCGAGTTGAAATCAAATCTACAATCTGTCACGTTGACAGTCGTACCCTTGTGCCTCTACGTCTCCACTGGCTTCATCTTTAGTGCAAAATATTTGTTTTAGAGGAAAATATAGAAGAACGAAGTGATTTTAAATCAATAACCTAGTGCACTCTGCATTGTATAAAGTAAAAAAATATGTGTATTTTTTTCTTTCTTTTTAGCATTGCATCCATATAAAAAGAAAAGGCAATAATAATAATATCCTACTATTAGGACACATCGTTTCACACAATCCGCCCGATTTTAGCGTAACTCAACGCCGCAGTTTGACAATCACGCTTTCATCCAGACACTGCCCCAGTCCATCAACTCCAACAACAACAGCCAACTATAATTTATTTCATAGCTTTGAAAATTTAAACTCAAATTAAGGCGAAGTCCAAACAATAATTAAAATGACAAATTAATTTGTAAATCGTATTTAAAGAAACAGCAATTATCTCTTGAACGTATTAATTCGAGGGTCCAAAAATATTAATATTTTCAAGTTTCTTAAGAGCGTCTATTAAGACACCAAGTTTGGGGCGCTTATCTTAGTTCTTCAGACGATGTTTATTTGGCTTGGTAATAACTAATTTTTAAGTTAGTTTAAAGAATTAAAATTGTTTTATTTTAACTTGTGCTTTATAATATGATTTTATTTACTATCACGCTGCACAAGTAGGCAAAGAGGAAACCTGGGAACCTAGTGTTAAGTCATATGATACAATCCGTTCCTATTAGTCCTAAGGGAAACGGAAGTGAAAACTTTTCGTTGGGTGGCGGATCTTAATGACGCGTCTTTAAAAAAAAAAATTAAATATTATCGAGTGAGAATCGAACCCACAACCTATCGCGTTTACAGTCTCAAATAACCTTAAATATTACGTCTATATGTAGGTTGAGAGGTGTTTTGTCTTACACAAGCCTATAATTATGTAAGCTGAAAATGCGGCCGTAATTTCCAAGCTTTTTATAAGTTTTAATTAGTAATTACCGCCACTATAATGTAAGCTCCACTCTATACTGTAAAATGGTGCGTGCATTTTTACCGTATAAATTAATTTGAATGTATATTTATGTGTCTATATTATATATTTTTAAATTTTTGAGGTCAGTAGTGTAGATTGTAAGCGCGGTTAGGTTTTGCGTTCGGTTCCCACTCGAAGCAACGGAAGCTTCGCGCTGTATCACGCACATTGCAGGGTAGATATAAAGAAGCTCAGAATCTAGTGTTAAGACATCCCGTTCCCCACTTTTCACAGAATTCCGAAGACTTTGTATGTTAAGTGGCGTAGAAATGGAATTTTCTTAAAGGGAGCAGAGTGTCTTAACACCAGGTTCCTAGGTTCCCTCTGCATACTTTGCTATGTCCGGTATACAAAAGCTAAAAAAATTGTAACTGATTTCTGATTTCTAAGAGATACTGACTGTAATAACTAATCAGTTATTACGGTCAGGTAGGGATCTCTCTTAGAGATTTCTAACCCTTGAATGTCCCCTACATTAATAAGAAGACAAACGATTCTATTACATTTAAAATAAACCTACATACAAATAAATATACTTAAAAAATATAAATATATATATTTTATAACAAAAACAAAAGTACAATAATGAACTAAGTCCAAATGGTCTACAATATAGCGTGACATGATAGCATTACGTAAAATAAATATCACAAATCGTATACAAATGGATCACGTTCACTGGTTCGAATCACGTTATACTTTATTATACTAAAAATGAAAAAATGTTAATTTTGAAAAATAACAAAGCCGGGGCGAGTCAAAGCAATATGATGCAGTAATGTAGTCTCACTGTAAATTCAAGAGTTGTAGATTCAAGAGTTGTAGATTCATCAGACAGGTAATGGGATTGATTCCCACTTGAGGAAAATTAATGCTCATTTTTGTTCGCTCGGGAAACGAGGCAAAGCGCGGAGTTTAGTTCCGCCAATCACGCATACCGAGAATTTGGCAGAAAATGGGGAACAGAAATGTCTTAACACTACGTTCTTAGATTCCTTTTGCCTACTATGTTATTTGCGAGATCCAGCGTAATAGAAATACATATGTATATAATATAATTTGAGAGAAATTCTTTCTCTTTGTTCCCTTACTCTCCCCAACCACGACGTTAACGACGTGTAGCCCTGTGTTGTTAATCGGTAAGAATTCTAAATTATTATATTAATAATATAGAATTTTTCTTCTATTTAAGAATCATTTCAGACCAGTTGTGGCACAGCAGCACAAAATTTGACTGTAAAATTGACTATTTGTGGGTTCGATACCCACTCGAGGTCACTCTGGTGTCGAAGAAAATCACAGCGTTGAGCCCCACTTTTCAACACCCAATGTCTCCAGAATTCGGTGGAAAGTGGGATACGGAGTGTCTTAACACTAGATTCCCTCTGCCCGCGCCGCTGTATGCGGGATACAGCGTGAAGCTGATTATTTTATTAAAAAATAAAGCAATTTGCCATATTGTTATATATTATGTATTAAAATTCACAATCTTTGAATATTCACACAGCAATTACGTTAATGGCCACCACCGGCGCATTTCATCCGCACCACCCGAAGACTGGGCATTAACTGGGATTACGATGCTTATTACGCTTGCTGGTTGCTTGGTCGATGTTTTCTATTTACTATGAATATTTCAATACTCTATACATAAATTAAGGTTAAAATTTATTTATTTTTTTGAGTTTTTCTTACCTTGCGTCTGCTGTAAATTGTGAGAGTAAAATGAAAATTTAAGTTTTTATTGTTTTTTTTAGTATTTCCAGAAATAGAACATAATTTTTTTCATATTTTTATCTTGGTAAAATCACAATCATATTTATAAAAGCTTTAATTGCTTCTTTTGAAAGGGTGTGAATTGGAATAGGCTAAAAATACTGGCTACGAAATTAAGAAGTCATTTTACTAAAAAAATCCAATTTTTCAAGTTATATATATAGAATTGCTCTTAAATATACTTTTAATATACTTCTTTATATCAATTACTAGAAATTACAAGTGAGATCTTGATTTATCGATACAAATGTAATTTTGAAAACTTTCTAAAACAAAACTCTTGTACAACGCACTATGGATAATGGTAGAACAACGGCAGATCAAAATTCATTTTTACTAAAGTCGTCTCTGATGCACTTTTTATTTTTTTTTAAATAGTATAATAGTGGACCTTTAATGTAACGAATTATTTTTTCGTGAATTACATTTGGAATATATTTTTTTTAATTGTGAGAAATTGTAATTCGTAAGAATGTCTATTTCAGGTTGTTCGCATCGATACTTTAAACTTAATTTCCTTAAAAAAATGTGCAAATAGGTATAAAGTGTTATATATTTTTAAAAAGCCTATAGTATGTAGATTTTAAAACAATTATTATATTGTGGATTTTGTGACTATATTCTTATAAAAAATATTAACAATAAGTGAAGAAAAAAAAAGTACGTACTTAAAGTTCATCGAGACTTTCGATAGTTACCGACGTCTACCGACGCGTTATATTTGATGTTATTTTATAGTCCAGATGTTCATAAATAACATTTATAAAAATCAGCTGCGGAAACGTGCGGTTTTAGAAGTTATCACGAAAACTACGATACAAGTCAGGGAACAAGAAAACTCTATCTATTGAAATTTCTAATGTTGTACTATTTAATTATTTAGATTGCGGTAAATTTCAATTAAATTATTGTTATTTATTAATAAAAGAACGTTTTATCTTCATTTTGCACACATTTTGCGGTATAACTAATTAATAAAATGCACAATACCCTCATTTATGA
The DNA here is from genome assembly GCA_021202915.1 of Heliconius himera. Classification (NCBI taxonomy): domain Eukaryota; kingdom Metazoa; phylum Arthropoda; class Insecta; order Lepidoptera; family Nymphalidae; genus Heliconius; species Heliconius himera. Next base: position 1,853,955 of record JAJHJA010000136.1, on the reverse strand, counting down.
AATTATATAAATAGAGTGAATTAATTTAATAAAACTCTTACAAATTAGTAATAAAATTACTAACAGACGTTTGATTGTTAAGTAACTTCACTAAATTTCAAAGTGGCTAATACTTGCAAGTGTTCCAAGCGTGAATTATTACTTCCATACATTAAAGGAGGAAAAAAACTTGAAGCAATCAATATTAGCTATTAATATTTCTTAAAGAAAAGTATCATGTTTCTGTAGACAACATATGTTTTATTATCAGTGACATTCAAAGGAATCTTATTCGTTCCTTTAATAAACAATGGACAGAAGCGTCCCGGTAAAAAGATTAGTTTCTTAAAAAAAACAACGAAAATTGGTTTGTTTCTGAATATTTGTTAACCTTACCAATCATTAAAGAAGTAGCATCTGAGAACTCACCATCGACGTCTTCTGGAAAATGCGGAAGACCCTGTGTCCCTATAGGGACCCATCAGAATCAACGAAGCGAAAAAATACCGCGTAATTTAGTGAATATGGCTTTGAACACACACAATTGCAATACCTACGTCCAGGGCTTACGTCCTATAGAAGGAGAAATAGAAGCAAAACTCATGGAAAAATTCAGGCTTGCTGATCAAGATACAATGTCTCTATATTTGAATCTCATAGAAAACGCAAGCCAGAGCAAAATGCTATCGGATCAAGAGGCATTAAATATTTTAAATTATTTTGATTTAACAAAAGCGCAATACATGTATTTAAGGAATTTAACAAACGAATGAGGTCCCAAAAATGCACAAGGTGCACAAGAATCCCGTAATAAGGAGTATCAAAAATTTCGCCTACATCATGCCAGAAAGTGCTCTCGATCAGCTACAAATGAGGATAATACATCCTCATTTGTAGTTGACATACTCTTCTCTACACATCACCCGTGCATTTCCAGTCGTAGAAAAACATACGAGTGTAGCAAAAGTGTGAAGGCACTTGATGAAGATACTCTAGATCTTTTAAAAATGAATGAACTTATTATGGATCCCGAAGTTCACCAATTATAATTAAATATAATATACTCATCACATAATATACATTCATTTCTAATATTATTCTACTTGTAAATCAGTTTTTGTAAATTTTATATTTTATTAAATAAGTATATGTGTACGCGTAATTTCTTACTTAAATAGATAACAGCTTAAGAAACATTGTTTTTTAATAAACTAATTTAATAATACATTTTTATTACTACTATAAGTAGTGTGGACTAAGGAAATTATAATTTTATTCTTTTCATTATTTTTTTTATATATATATATATACTCCAATAAAAGTATAATATCTGAACGTTACCTAAAGCGCTATTTTATACTTTATGCTTGTGCAAAAATTCAATTGTTTATCTTAACAAATAAAAAAGTTATCGATTTTTGATCTGATACAGACCTCAATTGCCCATAGTGCAACGTCTACTCTCTCACCTTGAAAGCTTTACCTAAAAACTCGTACGCTTAAAATCTTTGTCATAAATTAAGAAATACTTCAATTATAAAATTAATACCGAAAGTGGAATTAAATGGTATTTCAGTGTTTTTATGATTCTAAAAATCAAATATTTTTGAAATAATTTATAAAAATTATTAGAGATTTGAATAACAGGAAACTGATGTAAAAAAAATATCCAAAATCATAAGGCAAAACGTAGTGTAGGGGAGAGGGGGGCACATTCGAACGATTTTTAAACTTTGTGTCATATCTAAAAATTCTACAGTTTGTAACTTCTTTACTATTTCACAATACTTAGTCCAACTATTGTGCCACACAATCGTAGCATCGTATGTAGAAAAATATATAAGTTAAAGGTGCAATATCAACTTTAGTAGCAGTAGTCAAATGTTCAAAGCTGCCCCCCTTGCGGGGTAGCTTTGAACATACATGGGGCAGTTTTGAACTATCATCGAATTCAATGAAATTAAAAAGCTTTTAAGTAATTTTATCAATAAATTTAACATTAGAAACGATGGAGATCAAATATCAGTACCATGTTAACTGAAAAAAATAATATACCTAGTTTAATATTGCGATTGTACTAATACTAATATTAAATAACTTTAATATTATTAATAGTCTTTAAAAAAACAAAAAAGTAGCTTTGGCTTCGTAGAAGTAATTAACATTATGGGATCAATCATAGAATAAATCTAATATTATGAAAATAAAACATAATATTTTTTAAATAAACAGCTTACTACCTTAATTTGAACTTGAACAAACATGAATGTAGTACGTGACGTAACCAGCAACTGAAATTGGGGGAAGTAGTCTACGTAAGAAATAAAAATTAGCTTCACGTTTTATCCCGCACACAGCACGGCAGGCAGAGGGAACCTAGTGTTAAGACACTCCGTTCCCCACTTTCCGCCGAATTCTGGAGGCATTGCGTGTTGAGTGGCAGAACTCAACGCCGCGCTTAACCTCGATACCAAAGCGAAGAAATGGAAATATACATTTAAGTAAATATTTCATCTCCTCGAGCGGGGATCGAACCCACAACCAGTCAGGATCAATCATAGAATAAACCTAATATTATGAAAATAAAACAAAATATTTTTTTAATAAACAGCTTATTACCCTAATTTGAACTTAGAGAAATTAAATTTAAAGGAACATGGATATAGTATAGTGACGTAAAGAAAAAAATTGTACAAGCTACTTTTTTACTATTCATAGATGATGAAACATTCGCTAAAATGGAGTCTCCAATATTTATTAAGTGGTAGTCTAATTCCATTACGTTGTCTTCATACGCACAGGTATCAGTATCTTCATTCTCGTCACAGTAAATTGTCACTTCCTCTCCTGATTCCAAATGCATTTTTGAGTCAGTTTCTTGTAAAGAAAAGTTCAGTTTAGTTTTGTTTTTCTTTCGCGGTATTTTGTTATATATAATAATGTTCAAAACTGCCCCCCTTATTTTGTTCAAAGCTGCCTCAGTGGTATTTGAAAAAATAAAAACATTTTTTTTTTCAAGTAAAAGTTTAAAAATTGTATTAATTTCTAGTTTATTGCATGATATATGAAAAATTCTAACTAAAAGAGGAAAAAATAAAACCATATACCATGAATTGGATCCCTGCGATCCTTACGCGTTTATTTAAAAATGTATAAAATTTTACTCAAAATCAAACACTCCTCGTAACTCAACCACGGGCTCTCATATATCAGCGGTGACAAGTGACACGTGTGCAGGTTAGTGCTGCCACTACTCAAAAAAAATTTAAGAAAATTTCTTTTTAAAATAGCTCTGTTAACACATATTTTCAAAGGTGCCCCTGTTCAAAGCTACCCCCCTCTCCCCTATACTATTTTTATAAAACTGGAAAGTTTATTTGATGATAATCTCAGGATTTACTGGTCTAAGTTGTTTTTAAAAGCTTTTATTTAACTTGATTTGTATGAGGTAAATATTTTTCAAATTTTGCTAACCATTTTCCACTTCCTAGTATCCGATTGAACTGACATTCTGTATAGATACGTAAGCAAGATGATGCAATATTAAGGAGCCAGTGAGATGAACTGATGATAGAACCGGAAGGTGGTGACTATAATCCTATCGAGCTTGGGCATATTTGACTTGTCTTGACTAGTACTCTGATCATACATTGTAAGCAGATCAGATATTTTTTTTGTATTTTTAGTTAATTTTAATAAAAGCTTGCGTTTTTAGCTTGTAGTTTTAACTTTTATATATATTTTTTGTGTTTGATAGTCCATTTATGGAAGAAGGCTATATTACATTATAGGATATATAATATTGTGTTAATAGTTTTTATGAAACCCATTGTGCCTTTAGTTAGACATATCACTTATTCGTGGAATGCGTCGTGCATCATACACAACTTTTAGTTATGGTATGACTACACAGTCGCAACCGCGTTTCATTAAAAAAAATATTTTTTTGCTTCATGCTGTCAGCTTAGTAAGGAGAAGAAACTAATTGTTAAGACACTCCGTTTTACAATTTTTCCGATTGATTGTGTGTTCAGAGGCGGAACTTAACCCATCGCTTTACGTCGACACTTCGAGCGAAGAAGTAAAAATATGAATAAATAACAATTCACTCCCCCGATTGGGATCGAACCCATAACCGAAGTGCGCCGTTGTGCCATGGCGGCTTAAAAATTATTACGAATAAAATTTTAAAATATATCTGTATACCTACCCACTCAATATATGTAATTGGAAAATCGTTCGAAGCTATTTTAATATGTCCAACAAAAAGCAATTAACCTTTCACCTAAAACTCAACGTAATAAATTCCATTTTTATAGTATTTTTTTCTCTAGTTTACTCGAACTGAATAGATGTATTGTTTTACAATACGCGGTGAGCATTTTACCGAAACTAAGCATCGAAGGATTTATTTTATAGTTCCATCCGCGTCAGCGTTGCTAGTGAAAATGCGCGGCTTAACCGTTCTTTTGTTATAAAAAATATGTTTATATCATATGGAAATATTGACGTTACGTAGCGTAGAGGCACAGCTTGCCTGTAAACGCGATGGGTGTGGATTTGATTTCATTTCCTCGCTCTGGTTTTCAAATTTCTTTTAAATTTATGTTGAATTTTAATAAAAAAGCCAAAGGTCAGTCGTGGCGCAGGGGCACAAATGTAACTCTGTAAACACGACTGGTTGTGGGTTCGATCCTTACTCGAGGAAATATCCATCTAAATTTATATTTTCATTTCTATGCTCGTTGATTTCCGCCACTCAACAAGCAATGTCTTTAAAATTCGGCGGAAATGGGGAAAAAATGTACACACATCTAACGATTTTTACCGTCTTCTATAAGAATACATACATAATAGGCCATAGAACATATTTAAGTGTTTTAATTCGAACTAATACGACCATCGCGCGCCTCTATCACGAACGTTAGAAATCTGGAAGTTTTCCAATTCCAAATTCGTGGGGCCATTCTAGAAAATTGCATTTCTTCGTATGTTCGCCTCTTAGCTCCAAGCTGTGTCATGATTAATGCATTTTTTGTTTATTAAAGATACCAATTCTATTTAAATGAATTGATTATTGTTAAATGGAGGTTGCATTTTCAATGTTAATTTAATACGATTGTTAATAGAGGAAAGTCGTGGGCTCAAAGTGTGACTGTAAAACCGACTGGTTGTGGGTTCGATCTCACTCGAGGAGATAAAATATTTATTTAATTTTATATTTACACTAGCGGACCCGGACGCGGCTTCGCCCGCTTAAACTGTACGAATGCTTAATAGATATATTTATGAAATTGTTTTTGAAAATATGTAACTATTAGTAACCAAAGTAAAATATTAATAAAAAAAACTAAACAAAACCAGCTACATTATCAATGTTATCAAAGTAAAATAAATATTTAAAATTATTAAAATTAAATGTGTTGTGCTATGTTTTTGCAAGTGCATGTGGTTATTTACATGATACTCAAATACAATAAAAAATATTTTTATTTTTTTTGTCTCTGTCTGTCTGTCTTTTTATTTCCCCGAGCTAATGTCCAGAACAACTGAACTGATTTTTATTGGACTTTCAGTGATCGATTTTACTGATTTACCCGAGAAAAATCTTTTTACACGTTTTCCTTGCGCGCGTACCTAGATACTATATGAAATAACTAAACTCCTTTCTACATTAAATTCAATAATTTTTGCGAGCAATATCAAATAAAATCCCAAAAAACTATCACTACGATTTATTAAATGTATGACAACGGTATAGATAACCTAACTGAAATGACCGACCATTCTTTCCTTAATACTTAAATAATATTATGCCTATACCGCGCAGACTAACTAATCTACAACTCGAATAAGCGAAGAACCAAAGAAAAGTATAAATTAATTATAAACAGTAAATAATAAAAATTAACAGTAGTTCGTAAATGTATGAAAAATTACAAAACCGTCAAAGTCATCTGCCCGTTCGCGTCGGTCATACTATACCGCTCGTAGGCTAGCTCATTTCGAATCAGTGACATCTCCTTAATTATTTATTAGAATGTTATACAGTAAACTATAATTTCAATCTAGGTGAAATGCTAAAAGAGACTATTATATTCATTTTCATAAGGATCAATATCAAATTATAGAAAATACATACAACAAAAACCCGATAAATACAAAGTAAATTAATTAAAATGGTTACTTTTGCTCAACCTTCAGAGATAAACATGGTATATTTATCGCGGACTTTTTTAAACATTATTTAAAGGACAATATAAAGGATAATACAAAACTTTGTTTTTACGTATCTCATAAGGTTGAGTCAACGCACACCATGTATGCGTTAAGCAAGCTCATTTTGGGTGACGTTTTCTTAAAACAACAGACAAACTTTGCAAACCGTTGCTTAGCAACGGTCGGTTGTTATTAACATGGCAGAATAAATTGCCTGTCAAATTAAAAAGTATTTTAATATATTAGTATATATCGACAATATTACAAATATGAGAAAAAAAAGTAACCTATGTTCATCCGAAGACCCTCAAGTATCTCTATATGAGTATTTTATCACAATTCAATTAGCGGTTTGGCCCTGATTGCGTAAAAGACAAACAGACAGACAGACAGATAGACAGAGTTACTTTCGAATTTATAATATAGGTATGGATTTCTTCGTTCTGGTGTCGAGGCAAAGCGCGGCGTTGAGTTTTACCACTCAACACGCATTGTCTCCAAAATTCGGCGGTAAGTGGAGAAGGAGAAGAAGAACCTAGTGTTAAAACACTCTGGTCTTACACTAGGTTCCCTCTCCCTACCCTGCTGTGTGCGGGATACAGCGTGAAGATGATTTTTGGTTTTAGGTATACATATTGTATTAACACTTAAAAGAAACTATTAAAATTATTTTTTGTTAAACTCAAAGAGATTTGTATGCCGACTGAATAATTGAACATTGTATTAGAAACGAGACCCAATTTTTTTGCCACAAAAGTTTGATATCAACTTCCTACTAATATATCTATTTTAATATAAAAAAATGAAATAGTCTATATGGTCAAACATGCTTCTTTACTAAACTACTGGATTGTACTGAAAAAATATTTTTGTATTGTAAAGTCCATTTACCAAGGAAAGCTATAGGTTATATTATGTCACGGTAATCGTTTCGAAATAGCCCAATGAAACTACTGAAAGTGTCATGACATGTCATACACAGGTATAAGTTAAAGCTTCATATTGTATATCTGAAATTATGTCAAAGACAGACGCGGCGAACGGGTACAAGCGTACGACTGTGAAAGCGACAGGTAGTGGGTACGATTATCACTCGAGAAAATGAATGTCTTCCTCCCTAGTAACGAAGGAAATCGCGGCGTTTAGTACCAACATTAAAAAAAAAGAACGGAAGTGTCATAATGGAATCGGAGAGGTTAACACTAGGGTCCCAGATTCCTTCTGCATTCACAACTATGTGATACAGCGTGAAGCTAAAAAAAAGATAAGAAAAGTTAAAAGAGGTTAAAGATTATCGTACAATGGCAATTTTAAGAAACGTGTTATTTCCTAGACCGCTTTTATTATTTGCTTCAATGATTTAATAATTTTGGTATCATTTAGAAGCCCACAATTGGAATATCTTAAATACATTTATTTTGTATATATTTAACATCTATACAGATTCACGCTATCCCGCACACAGCAGGTCAAAAGGAATCTAGTGTTAGGACATTCCACTCTCCATATTTCCACCGAATTCTGCAGACATTGGGTGTTGAATGACGTGGAGCTCAACGGTGCGTTTTGTATATTAAAATAGAAAAAAAAAAAATTAGCTTCACGCTGTATCCCGCACACAGCAGGGTAGGCAGTGTTAGACACTCCGTTCCCCACTTTCTGCCGAATTCTGGAGGCATTGCGTGTTGTGTGGCAGAACTCAACGCCGCGCTTGGCCTCGACACCAGAGCGAAGAAATGGAAATATAAATTTAAGTAAATATTTCATCTCCTCGAGTGGGGATCGAACTCACAACCAGTCGGTTTTACAGTCACACTGTGTGCCGCTGCGCCACGACTGGCCTCTTTAATCAATACATAAAAAGAAAACAAAAATGTTTTTAATATTCAATTAAGTTTGTAATAAATTCAAACAATGTTTTCGATCATGTACTGTCTATACAAATATCGACAGAGCTTTTTAAAAAAGAATAATGATATCTGATAAGGTACATACTTCTTTCGACAAGTAGATTAAGATTCATTTAAACTATATAAGTAAGTTAGTCTTAAGCAATCTGTTGATTAAAATATCCATTAACTAAGTACCTTATATTTAAATTACTAAATTACACATTAAGACCAATTGGTTATGAAACCGAAACACAAAAAACGTGACTTCTTTTGACTGCGTCTGATTAATTATAATGTGAATTGGTAGTATTTGGGTGGTCATAAAGTCAAAGTCAAAGTTAAACAACAACGATAACAGCAAAAAATAAATAAAAATATATATTTTAGGCTTTTAAAAACGAATATTTTCTACAATATAGCTATAAAATAGGTATCTGAAGTGTTATTAGTGTGACCATATAACTATGTTTTGTGTTGACAAAAAAACGTAAAAATATAAAATTTATACGATGTGTTGTAGAACACAATATGTAAATAAAACGAATGTGAGTAATATATAAAAATTGTTGTCAGGTAAAAACAGCAAAAAACGCAATGGGACAATGTCTGCTCGATCACCACTTGGAGGAAATATTTTAATATATTTAATTTTTTTTTTTTTGCTGTATCCCACACATAGCAGCTTACACAGAGGGAACCCGAGAATGTTGTGCATACCTCCTCGTTCCCATTAAGACACTTCCATTACCCATTTTCCGAATTCTGAAGGCATTGCGTGTTAAGTGGTGGTGTCGACACCGCTATTTACCTGTTACCAGAGCAAGAAATGAAAGTATTAAATAAATTATTTCATCGAGTGGGAATGTAATCCACAACCCGTCGTATTTACAGTCACACGCCGGAATCCTTGCCACAACTGGCCTCAAATTATTTTCGTTTCCAATATTAATGTATTGCTGCAATACTGCATAATATTAAGAAATTAAATTTAAAAAAAAAACTAATAATACATAACAAATTTAAAAAAATACGCAAAAAATCAACCAACGGCATCAAAAAGACAAACTAAAAGGGTTCCAAAGCGATTTTTCAGCGTTGCCATCCCCGGGAGGTCCACAGAACGATGTTTACTCGACGAGCTAACGTCCAATCACGCCGACAGTTACTGATTGAGGCGTGCACGTTCTGCGGAATTATAATACATTGGATAGATTATGTAGTTTGATAGTCAGTATTTAACGTTGCTTTGTTTTAGACTAGTTTATAGTAGGGCTTTGTAAATGTGACTCGAATAGTCATTATTTATTATTGGTGATTTTTTTTAATGATTTTTCTTGAAATTTGTGTGAAATTGGATATTACATTCGTTGTTAGTGAATTGAATTGGATCCAAGAATGTGATCTTTTTTTGGATTGATTTGTTAAAAAATGCGGTTTAGAAAATTTAATTAGGGAAACGCTTCTCTTATTACGCTTATTTAGAGACATTGATTGTCTTTGGCTATACAAAGCGTGGCGTTAAGTTCTGCTATTAGATTGAATTTAATATTACTGCAAATTACATTTCTAGACGCAAAATTATATCTGCCTACCTTACTTTAAATCATTTTAATAACTAAGTTTTCAAAAAAAAACTTCTTATTTTTAAACTTCTATTTCTATAAAAATCATTTAAAAGTAGTATTTTCTCAGTTCCAAACAGTCCATTCCAATTTTCAATGGAAAGTAAATATTCATTCTAGCGTTTAGAATATAAATCAAAATCCTTCGCGCGTCGATTACAGATCGATTTAATTGTTCACGTTTCATGTGGGCGATTGGCCGTCAACATTTATTTAGCGGACTAATCCGTTGGTACTAATGCAGTTATTGCTTTTGGACGGTATTCAAGTTGAAATTTTGTGGGAAATAAATTTTGAGTTTTCTATATCTAAAATAAATCAGCTTCACGCTGTATCCCGCACACAGCAGGGTAGGCAGAGGGACCCTAGTGGTAAAGGCACTCCGCTCCCCGCTTTCTGCCGAATTCTGGAGGCATTGCGTGATGAGTGGCAGAACTCAACGCCGCGCTTAACCTCGACACCAGAGCGAAGAAGTGGAAATATAAATTTATGTAAATATTTCATCTCTTCGAGTGGGGATCGAACCCACAACCAGTCGGTTTTACAGTCACACCTCGTGCCGCTGCGCCACGACTGGACTTGAAATGTGTTCTATGAAAATATCTATAAATAAAAAAACATGTTTTAAGTTACTAAATAATCGCTTAATAAGTTTATCAAATATTTCTTTCATTTTCTAGAGGTTTTTTAGAAAGCAATTGCTGCTTTTCTTATGTATACGACAAAAATAACCTGTGGTTGCAGAATGAATGAATTAACTTTGTCATTGCTAGATGTTTGAAACGTAGATCGCATTTTGCCTTAAAATATATAGCTATATATATAGCTTCGTCCACATGGCCTAGTGAAAATAGCTAAGACATAGTATAAACTAAGAAATAGTGACGCCAGTCGTGGCGAAGCGGCACTAAGTATGACTGTAAAACCGACTGGTTGTGGATTCGATCCCTACTCGAGGAAATGAAATATTTACTTAATTTTATATTTCCTTTTCTTCGCTCGTGTGTCGAGTTCTGCCACTCAACACGCAATTCCTCCAGAATTCGGCAAAAAGTTGGGAATGGAGTGTCTTAACACTAGGTTCCCTCTGCTTATCCTGCTGTGTGCGGTATACAGCGTGAAGCTGATTTGATTTTATAGTATAAATATAAGACGTTCTCTAAAAAACTCATCAAATAATTCATTAATGAACCCAGAACTATCGTCCATTTCCATACTTATTTACTACGCCACAACGATATCATCAATACATTCACACACCAATAAATTTTATATTTCAAGGAACAATATAACGCAACACTAGTCTAAAATAACAAAAGCCAGATTAAAAACATACTCGCAACGCATTTTAGATGAAAACAAATATCCAATGGAACGCTGGAATCAAAATCGTTTGTACGTTACTTTTACTGTTACTACAGAGTCGCCGTATTCACGCTAGTACCTATAGTATAGTATTAATAGTAGAGAGCGAGTGTATAAAATATTTGTAGAACAAATACGGGCGCTCCTGTCGTTTGCGTAACGGTACGATTGTTGTAATAGTGCTGTGTTAATAGGTCACTGTAGTTGTTGTAGTATGAATCAAGTTTGTTTTCAATACGTTGTTTGGTAAGCTGGTTTGTGGTGAAAATTTAATTACTAAAATTTTGTATTTAAGTAGGCCAATCGTGGCGCAGCGGCGCGAGGTGTGACCGTAAAACCGACTGGTTGTGGGTTCGATCCCCACTCGAGGAGATGAAATATTTACTTAAATTTATATTTCCATTTCTTCGCTCTGGTGTAGAGGTTAAGCGCCGCGTTGAGTTCTGCCACTCAATATGCAATTCCTCCAGAATTCTTCAGAAAGTGGGAAACAGAGTGTCTTAACACTAGGTTCCCTCTGCCTACCTTTTGATTTTTTTTTATTTGTATTTAATAGAAAAGTGATTAAAAATCGCGTAGTAGAACAGCCTTTCACTGTAACTGCGATAGATAGATAGGTTCGATACCTTTGTCCTGAAGATCCTTTCGATCCCTTGTCGTTGCACGAAATAAGCTATATAATGATTTAATAGTGTAATTGAGAGATTTTAATATTATTTTTTAAGGAATAGTTATAGAAATGGGAGGGTGTAACCATGTAAGGACTGTGTGAAAGGTTTGAACCAAAAATACCTTTGAACCAAACATTAGTATATGAATAGCCGCTAAAATTTCATGAGTTCTTCAAAATTTCTACGAAAACGGGTAAATAGAAAATTTTAATTTTATGGTCGTAAGGTCTACTCAAGCGAAGTTAGGAGAGGGCATTTGTTAGTTCAGTTGTTCAATATTATTGTTTTAGGTAAAAATAAAAAGCGTAATTTTTACAATATTTTTTCTACAATATATATTCTTATTTATTTATTGTCTTTGCTTGAAGTATAGCTAAGATTTTTTTTTATTATGTATCATGTATTCCCGACAACGTATTGTCGTCCCGGTGTATTGTGGACTCGTCTCGATTAATATGATATTAAAAATATATAGATTGTATTATTCATAATTAACTATGTTATTTCTGTATATAGCCATGGATACTTTATCGGAAGGCAGCGGTCGAGTCAAACTCTTAAGTACTAAGGTACAAATAAATATGATGTACATAAAGACTCATACCAAATGTAATATACATTTGGTACGAGTCATAATCTTACCGTGATCTCCTCGCCAGCATCTGTCATTCTGTGTCGATCAGCTAAATTGACTCCGAATATCCTACAAAGAGATTGTATATCCACAGCATCTATATTTATTCTTCCTTCTACTCTAATATCCACTTGCTGCTGCCATATAATGTATCGGTACTAACACTGTATTGTGTACGATCAAACTTGCAGCTGTAGTGACGTCTCACCTTCTCATAAATACAGCTAATGTGCAGTTCCACATCCATTTCCGGCTTTGCTAAACATAATTCTCAAATATACCACTTCATCTACTTGTTCTAATATCTTACCGTTTACGCTGATCTTAAATTCTGTCCTTTCTTCATTTCTTTCAATCACATTCAGGCTTAGCACATTATTTACACACCCTTTTCCAGATAACTTTTAAATCTATGTCTCGATGATGATAGCATATTGCCTAATCATTAAAAAAGGTTATTTTTCAATTTAGCAGCCAAAAAAAAAATACAAAAAAATTGCTAAATAAACAGAAAATACTTCAGAATATGGCTAATCGTTGTCACAAACACGCCGCTAAACGCCAACTAACCGTCATAAGCAGATCGAACGTCATATAAAACAATAACAGTAGTGACTATTTCTGTCGATAAGATAGCACAATGGCTAAAGCAACGAAAACAACAGAAGCTACGCTTTTGTCTCTCTTAAACAATATGAAAGCTTGAAATGATGCCGAGAAATTCATAGGATTTATGAAGGGCATATATTGTCATGTCGTGAATGGAAATTGGATTTGTCTAATGAATGCGTTATTTTTTTTATTGTTAGTTACTATTTTTGATGTGCAATATTAATGGTTTTGTAAATGTTTTTTTTTTTTTATTTTAAATTGTATATTTATTAATTATTGGACTGTAAGCGCAATGCTTGTGAGTTCAATCTCTGCGCGGCGTTAAGTTCCAGAAGTGTCTGCATGCAAGAGAAGAACTGCAGCATACAACTTGCGCAAAACACTCAGGCAATCGGTTTTGAGCTTATTTAAATAAAATATTATACAATCAGATTTTTTTATATTTATGCTATATTCCGCACATAACAAAATAATCAAAGAGAATTCGGGCATGTAGTGTTAATATACTCGTTAAGATACCTTTTGATATTGAACGTTATTATTTAATTTGTCTTGTTACCGCAGGGAAGAGGCCAGTGGTGGCGGAGGGGTACAAAATGTGACTGTAAACCTGTGACTGTGTGACTGGTTGTGGGTGCGACCCCACTCGAGCAAATGAAATATTTATTTAAAATGTATATTTCCATTTCTTCGCTCTGGTGTCGAGGCAAAGAACGACGTTGAGTTCCGCCACTCAACACGCAATGCCTTCAGAATTCAGCGGAAGGTGGGGAACGAAGAACGGGACCTTAACACTAGGTTCCCTCTACCTACTTTGCTGTATGCAGGGTACAACGTAAATCTAAAAAAAACACACAGAGAAGAAATGAAAACTAGCAACGAAACATAGCATCCACAAACTTACCTAACCATCTAACTTCCACCTAAAACTTAAATATCTAATCAACGCTAATGCCTCAACCGAAAGTTCAAACTGAAACTGTCCATTTCTTCCATTCTCGAGTGCAAGCCAAACTATCCTCGTTTAACTGACGGGCCATACGTATCAATTACGAAAAACGATTCTCACGGGTATTCAAACGTAGTACTGTGAAACTATTTCGGTCGAGTCGATACACTGGACGTTCTTTGATCAAAGTAAATTACGAAAGCTTTTGCCTATCAAACGTGGAATTTTACCTAGAACTAAAATTAGAATCTAACTGGCTTCACACAGTATCCTGCTTAGCAAGGTAGGTAGAGGAAACGTAGTAACTAAATGTAAAGATACTCCGTCCCATTAAGAATTCCGGCCGAGAAGTGAAAATTTTAAATATTTAATTTATTCAAGTGGGAATTGAACCCATAACCCAGTCCGCTTACATACTAGTGGCCCTACGCGACTGGCCTTAAACCTATTTCTTTCCTATGACTAAATTTATAACTAAAATTAGAATGGAAGTTGATGTTATTTTTCGCTACTGAAAAGTTTCAATCCATTCCATAGCTGGGAGATTACTTTTAAACAATGAAATGTCCGATTCGTTTTTGTATAGAAGATGCTGAAAATGGCCTTTTTTAGATTTGAACGCCGTTTGTTTATTACGATGAACGTTGTTTATTGTCTTGCGATAAATATTGTAACAACTACATTGTTAAGCATTTGAGGTTCTAACTTGTGTTTTGGAAATAATAAATTTTGTAATTGCTATTATATTAGGCATTCAATTTAAAGAGGTTAAGCACGGCGTTGAGCTCTGCCACTCAACACGCAATGCCTCCAGAATTCGGCAGAAAGTGGGGAACGGAGTGTCTCAACACTAGGTTCCCTCTGCCTACCCTGCTGTGTGCGGGATACAGCGTGAAGCTAATTTAATTTAATTTTTTTTTATTCAATTTAAATAGTGGAGAGGCCGCCTGGACACTTAGGGGAACTTTTAACTGTAAATGCGATGGCTGTAGGTTCATTGAGCACTCGAGGAAGAGAATTAGTATTGCATCCATACTCTGATAGACATATATTGGCATTGAGTTTCATTCAACAAGCAATATTCACAAAATTATTTAATTTAATAATTAATTCTCTTGCATAAAGGTCAAGGACACAAAACCTGGTGATTTTGACAATTTGATTTCGAGCAATTAGCCAGGACAGGGAAATGAAAATTTTTAATTTGTTCCCTAGTTTGGATCGAACTTACGATATTCAGACACTGTCCTACTACACCGCGATATCATGGCTATAATAAAATATATTATATGAATAAAAAAAACTCATAAAATAATGCTATACATAAAATTTAATCATTTAATTTTCCTTATATAAATAAAGTTTTATACATGTATAATACTTTATTTATATAAGGAAAACTTTATTAGGCACTGGCCGACAAATTGCGATAATAGTAAAAAGACAAAGGCCCTTGAACACCTTTATTCATTAACCTGACTTTCGTGTGTTATAAATTGCCCTCAGGGATTTCTTTATAGCACGTGACATAACCTAATTATTATTTATAACGCTAGGTCATTATATGTTGGTGAGGGAAATGTTATAAATGTTGGTAATATTGTAAATGTATTTTCTGAAAAGATATTTAAAAGGTTCACGCTGTGTAACGTATACTGCAGGGCAGGCAGAGGGAAGCTAGTGTTAAGATACTCCGTTCTCCGCTTTCCGCTGAACTTTTCGAGGCATTGCGTGTTCAGCGGCGAAACTCAACGCTGGGCTTTAGAAATGAAAATATTAAGAAACAATAATTCATTCCCTCGGGTGGGTATCGAATCCACAACCTTGTGCCCCTCCTCTCTTTTTTTAAATGAAAAAAACAAATTTCCCATTAAATATTTAATTTAACTTTTTCACTGTGGTAACAAGGTAGAGCATGGCATTAAGATTTATCACTCAACACACAACTCCAGAATTCGGTGGAATTAATGAGAGCAGATTATTATAACATTTGGTGCCCAGATTTTCTCTGCCTACTCTACTATGAGCAGAATACAGCGTGAAGCTAAAAAAATATATATTTATTCAATGCAAGACAAAAAATTCTTTATAAGTAATTTACAACTTTTACCAAAGGAATGGATTGATCAAATTAAAAGTGGGACTCGAACCCGCGCCTCATGGAAACCTAGAACGTATGGTTTAGTAGTCAGAGTACCTAGTCCGTTACCACGAGGCGCGAAGCAAAGTGCACAGAGGGAACTTAGTAAGTCCGTTCCCGACTTCCCTACTTTTCGCGACATTGCGTGTCGAAATGGTAAAACTCAACGCCGCGCTTTATCTTTTTACCAGAGCGAGGAAATTAAAATATTAAATAAATCTCCCTGTGACACGCTTGTGCCACTGCGCTACATATTTTTTCCCTATTTCCCCCATATCACTAACAAAGCGTTTATTATGAAAATTTAATAGAAAACACTTATCAAACTCAAGCAGCTATTACGTCCTCATACCATAATAGTCACGCACTACAACAAGCTATCATAATAATATCATAATATTTTCTAAAAGCTTGCTTTCTGTGTTAAATTGATGGGAAGAGGCCATCAATTACATATGCACACAGGTTCAGGTTAGCAAGTAGCACGCAACGCTCGCTACCACTCCAACCGATGGCTAATTCGAATGAAACTGGCTGAAGCGAGATATTACCGAATCAAACCGGTTATTACTAGATTTTGAGGTGGATTTTAGGAGTTTTTGCGCTTCAGTCGTTTGTGTTTGACAAATATTTTCGTTTGCGTTCACTTCAGTGTAAAATATATAAAATAATTCAGTGAATATTAATAATATTTCACTTTGTAATTTTGCTTATTAATAATATTTTATCAAAAATAAACTTTTAACTAGTAAAATATTTTAACCTTATTTAGCAGACATCTTTATTACTAGATTTGAAGCCAAATTTTAGGATGCTTTGCGCTTCAATCGTTTTTGTTAAGCAAACATTCATGTTCACTCACTTTATTACAGTATTTTCACAATCATTTAGTGAATATTATAGTAATTTGCGTTGTAAATGTGGGATTAAATTATTTTAAATCAATTTGTGGCGTATAAATGTTGAATAAAATTATAATTTCAAGACTATTTAAGCTATATAAAGCAAATGCTTATCCTCATAATGCTAACTGCTATTTACTTAATAAGATTTTAATAAATATTTAACTGATTTATGATCAGTTACTTAAGTAATTAGTTTAATCACAGAGTTTTGATAAAACGACTATTCTACTAACCATATCCAAAAATCGGACAAGAGACAAGTCATATAACAAAAACTTGACAAAAATATAAAAAAACAATATTTATTATCATTTGGAGACAACACAAATAAGTCCTTTGTTTCTCAAACAATAATAAAATTTTCTCCTATATAAATACAGCATCGACGTTATCACAACAGTTTTTTTAACAAAAAAAAGTTAAGGTAAAAAAGCACCTTTCTTTTGTTCCCCAGATTATTCTATTCAGTTCCCTCGTAAACAGTGATATAAACAAGAAACTCATCACTGGCTATGGTGTCCTTAAATCCTCCACCTTTTAAGACTTTTGAGAGAAATGGCATAAAAAGTCTACGTTCAATCTCAATGGTTCATTGTTTGCTTGACCTTCCTTTTGCTAATGGGGGTCAGCCACTTCATGAAAATACGTGTCTTAAGTACGTATGTTGAGTATCTTCGAGATTTTATTACAACAGGTTGGAAAGGGTTTTAAGATGAAGATAAAATTTAATGTACATACTTATATAGTAAAAAAATCACTTTTGTGTTTACATTAATGTATTGAATATTTGGTGCAATAACGACTTAATTTCACTGGTTTTTTTGTTTTAAATAATTAATTTAAATATGTCAATGTGTCTGATTATTAAAAAGAGTAAACATGTAATGTAGAACTATATTAAAAAAATAAATAAATTAAATTAGCTTCACGCTGTATCCCGCACACAGCAGGGTAGGCAGAGGGAACCTAGTGTTAAGACACTCCGTTCCCCACTTTCTGCCGAATTCTGGAGGCATTGCGTGTTGAGTGGCAGAACTCAACGCCGCGCTTAACCTCGACACCAGAGCGAAGAAATGGAAATATAAATTTAAGTAAATAGAAAATAGAACTATATTAAATTACATATATATTAAATAAATACGTATCTCATCATTTATTTTGTCAAAATGAGTTTAATTCTTTATTTATTTAGGTATTATTTGTTCTAACCTGCTGTAAACTATACGTATACACGTATTGCTGCAGTTAAACAAAGCAAGTAAAATTATTTTGTCTTTAAAATTATATATACAGATAGATAGATATACTAACTTCAATAGCTATAGTATGTTGTTATTAGAAGGTAAACATACAATCTAATAATTTGACAGCCTTTGGACATTTGAATTACGCAAATGTTTACCAAATCAATAATGATTATGTATCTTACTACTTAGCAGATAATATGCTAATCTGAGAATAAATTGAAGCGTAAGGCGATAATAATAATTAATATCCATTGAATACACTGAGAAGTGACTGAATGACTTATTATAATTTTAAATATAGATCTACTTGCATGTGTTCCTTGAATTCAAAAAAAATATATGAAATGATGTATTTTTCTACTATTGTATTATAATAAGGTAATGTTAATGAAATGAAAAACTTTTTACTAATAAGCAAATTTATTATTCAAGAATTATTACACATATCTGCTTAATATTTACGATATGTCAAGAAGTCTTTGAAAATCACTGAAATCATAATTTATTTTAAATGTAATTATCCCTTTAAACTTAAACCTTCACATGTAATAGTAATTTCATTTATTTACAATAAAAAATCTAAACACAATGATAGTGAATTGCAAAATAATGATGTTACATTTATTTTATAATAACAATTTAATTTTTTATTTAATTTATAAATACTTCATTTACATATAGATTATTTACATTATAAGAAAACGGCAATATTAAGTTCCAATTTTTCTTAAATTAAAGTTGACAACATATATTTTATTTACAATTATTCGTAATATTTTAGTTAACATTAAATGTAATAAATTTTATAGCATCACAGTGAATTTATTTTCATATTCATATAATACAAATTACACATTTAAAGTGCAATATAATATATAATTGTTCTAATAATTTCAGGTGTTGAAAGGGCTCATAGAAAAGATTATATTTTTTTATTAAAATTGTGTATAAACAGCTATTCATTTAAGACATGACAGAGATTCATTTAAGACATGATATTATGATAGTTTATAATTTAAGAACTGAATAAGTTCGCAATAATTTATTTTCTACGCATTTTCACTTATTGTCTCTGTTTCGTTTGAATACAAACTAAAGTAACTTTTAAAGAAAATAATAAATAACAAAACATTTTCATTTAAAAATTATTGAAAGTAAATGAAATAAAATATTTTGTTATTTTAATTCAATTACAATAGAAATATAACATAATTCAATACATTTTTTTTTCAATACATTCGCATTTACAGTATGAGCATTTGTCCTATTTACATAGTTAAAATTTTGACTATTATAATTTTTTATAGAAATAAAAATATTTTTAAAATATACTATATATTTTTTACAATATTACATTTTTTACATAATCTTATTATTGAAGGTAACATTACAAATTAATTTATAATTTCTATTTAAATAACAAATTGCCAGCGTATTCAGCAATCTTAAAATGAAAGTAGAAAATTATATTTATTATCTTTTTTCTGACTTAATAATAATACACATGCAAAAAATGAAAGAAATAACATGTGTGGTTGTATATTATAATAACTAAAATATTTTTTTAGCTTCACGCTGTATCCTGTACTGACATATAGCTGACAAAAGCCAATTTCATTTGAGTGGAACTCAACACTGGGCTTTGTCATGTTACCGGAGCAAGAAAAGACAAATATCTCCCTCGATTGAGATTCAAAACTAAAACTTAAACTGTCAGTCAGACAGTCATATGATTTAGCATTCGTATGAAATATAGAGTGATCAATCAATATTTTAATATTGTTTTACTATGAAGCCAGTCGTGGTGCAGGGGCACAAAGCGTGTCTGTAAATCGACTGGTTGTGGGTTCGACCCCCATTCGAGGAGATGTATTGATTGATGATTACATTTATATTTTCATTTCGCTCTTGTGCCGAGGGGAAAGCGCGGCGTTGAGTTCCGCCACTCAACACGCAATGCCTCCAGAAATTGGTGGAAAGTGGGGAACGGAGTGTCTTAACATTAGGTTCCCTCTGCCTACCCTGCTAAGTGAGCAGCGTGAACCTGAAAAACCCTGCAGCGTAAACCTGAAAAAAAAAACACTCTAATGATAGACAGACAATTCAATATAGACAATTTGATTTGATTGACATAATAATTAATTATTAATAAATATTATTTACTTTAAACAAAAAATAAAAATATACCACATAAAATAACGCTCACATTTCTGCTATGATATGTAAAATATTTACAAGAGTTTTTGTCTCGTAGTTTCTAAAGACAAAGAATAACAAACGCTAGTGTAGATGAAAACAACTCGTGAGCTCTTCGGAAACATCATGGTACTTTAGTTAGCGTGAATGCCGCTATACTGCGGATATGGAAATATGTGAGACAAAGTGTTTGTATTTGCCTGTTTTCTTTTTTAGAAATTATTAAATATATGATATATCTGTCTAAATCAGCTTCACGCTGTATCCCGCACACAGAAGGGTGGGCAGAGGGAACCTAATGTTAAGACACTCCGTTCCTCACTAAACGGAACTCAACACCGCGCGTTGCTTCGACACCAGAGCGAAGAAATTAAAATAAAAATGTAAATAAATATTTCTTTTCCTCAAGTGTAAATAAATAATCATCAATTTAATTATATCACAACGAATATTAATACAATTAAATTATTTATTAAAGAAATAAAACAAAGAAGAAATAAAATTAATATTAGTCGATAATTAATATTTTTTACACTTTATTTCTTTATGAAATTAATAATGAATAGTATTCACGATTTTTTTTTCATTTAGATGTAGAAACAAGTAACAATATATTTGAATTATAGCAATATATCATTATTGACGTTATTTATTATATTTGACTGTAACCTAAAAAAATGTATAGAGAATAAGTATAATTTTAGATATAATTTGATTTTATTTTAAACTGTCGTCGGCTTTACCAGCGTGAACTACTGAATTATTTATTTGCTTGTCTGAATTACTTTCGTGTTCTTATAAAATTATATTTTTAAGGACAATATCTAGATATACCTTGTAAATATTGTTTTAGCCAATTCAGCAGAACACTTATTTTGTATTAATTTTGTTAAACAGAATAATTTATCTTAATATTACTTTTTTATTTATGATCCAATTAAAATAAAAGAAAATCTAAATTCCAGGTGAATTTGCCAAAATACAATAATGGAAACTGTATTTAACTCGGTTAAGCCGCTTCTGAAATTAGCGTGCACAAACTTACAGATAACCAGACTAAAATTTTAAAAATCATTATTTTGGATTTGCCTTGATAAATGTCCAATGTATAGATAATAAAACATTTTCAGTATTTTTCGTTTTGTTTCGTTCGCTTCTACAGATTTTTTAAATTAACTGTAAAAGCAAGCGTAGGCATAATCGAAATAAAAAAGTTACTCGTTCTTTATTATCTAAAAAGAATTGTTTACAAAAACTATAATATATAATACTTTTATATGTACATTTGTTATAATACATTTTAAATTAATGTTTTTAAACAAATTAATAAGGTTGCTATGTAAGCAGATGACAAAAAAAATTGTAAAGGTCACTTTTTTAAGCCTAAATTATTGAAAAATAAATAAAAAAAAAACAAATGAAAAGAAACGAATAACCCAATTTTCCCAGAAATTCTGACAGAAAATTCAAAAAGAAATAGAGTGGCTCATTCTTTATACAGGTGTTACTAATACAGTAGTATAGCGAGCTATTGTGGATACCACTTTAGTTGCAATAGTCTGCCAATTCTATGTTTTATTCACGTATAGTGCACCGTTTGACGCGTTTTCCGCAACGATGCCTCCACTTGATACCTACTCTTAGATTAATTCTTTTAGGAAAGCTTAAAAAATTCTATCTTTTGTATAATTTTTTTATTGTTTGTTCTTTTTGTTAAGCAAAGTTTTATTACGAGGCCGGTCGTGGCGCAACGGCACAAGCGTGTGACGTAAATGCTATAGGTTATGGGTTCGATTCCCATTCGATGAAATGAAAATATTGTTTTTTCTTTCATTTCACGACGAGGCAAAGCGCGGCGTTGAGATTCGGCGCTCAACAGGCAATGCCTTCAGAATTCGGCGGAGAATGGAGAATGGAGTGCCTTAACAATAGGTTCCCTCTGCGTACCCTGTCGTGGTTAGGATACAGCGTGACGTTAAAAACATATTTTGATATAGATAGATCTGAGATACCTAGGTATTTTGGATCTATCTATATTTTAACAGGCTAAACTCAACGATGCACATTGACTCGCGACAAAAATAAAATATGTAATTCCCCCAAATGGGACTCGAGCCCACAACCGTCGCTTAAGTACAGTCACACCTTTACTTATGCGCCACGACACCCCAAATAATATCATATAATTATAATTAAATTTATTTTCCTTCTAAAAACTCCACCGTGCATTCTACTTTAGCCGCTATAGTTTCACTGCGACGCGTCACTGCGACGCCGGCCCCATGTTTTATTCACGTGCCATACACCGCTCGACGTGCGTTGTCCGCAATGGTGCCTTGCACTTGACACTTTTAGATTAATTCTTTTATGACTGGATATCTAGTTATAAGTATCGAAGATCGTGAGATTGAAGGTCTATCTGATTGGTTTGTATGGTAAGTGAGTTCAAATCCTGGTTTTCGTATGTTTAAAATTAACTATATTATTTTTTTATTTTGTTATAAGAAAAGCTATGTCGAATAAGGTCAATTAAAGTGTATCGTCAAGAAAATAAGTCAATATTCATAGAAAAATACCAAATAATCTATCCAAGCATAGGATAAAAATATTCTCATTTTATGTAAACACTTATAATAAAAAAAATATTATTAAACTTGTAATTTACAAAAAAAAAACCGACGACAACCTATCGAGAAAGTGATATTGGCTTAATAGCATAAACAACTCCACTACAGTCCCTACGTTATGGTATCACGTTGGAAATAATCCACAGGTTTTCTTTTGTTTCGAATTTCCGCATATTTCAAGTATAACTGCAGTACTTTTCTAAATATTTAAATTGGGTCAAATATTTATGTTGTGTTTCTGTATTTATATCGCGAATATGTATGGGTATGAATTAGTTATTTTGTTACATTCTTTGATAATAAAATATAATCAATTTTTTAAAGAAGGAGACGTGGTACAGACGCACATCGTTTGCCTGTTACTCGATGTCTGTTCGATTCCCACTCAAAGCAAGGACATACATATATTCATACTTCCATTTAACACGCAATTTCTCGGAAATTGAAAGTGAGGAACAGAGTGTCTTAACACTAGGTTCCAGTACCGTGTTGTACGCGGAAAAGAAAGCGTGAATAAACAAAAAACAAAATCTTAAAAAGCAAAATAAAGTGTAATATATTTTTATTGAAGCCTGTCGTGGCGCAGGGGCACAAGTGTGCGACTGTAAACGCCACAGGTGTGGATTCCCACTCCACCAAATTAAATAATTTATATTTTTATGTGATCCTCTGGTAACGAGGTGTTAAGTTCCGCCACTCTGTTGAGTCGATAATTCAGCAGAAAGTGGGGAACTGAAGTGTCTTAATGGGAACGGAGTTTAATAGCACCCCACTTTAGGTCCCTAGCACTTTGTCCCCACTGCCCATCCTGCTATGTGTTGGATACAGCTTAAAGCAAAAAAAAATATTAAATACAATCACTAACTCTATGTATAAAAGGCCTTAGATTGTAGAGCAGTAATATATACGACGCTCGAAAGCATATTGTTTCATACTTTCGTACACATTCGTACTAGCCGTGTTGACCTAATGCGTTTTTTAGATTATTGAAACTTTAGTATACAGACTTCGCATAGGTGAATTTAATTTTCATCATCAGCTTCACATTGTATCCCGCACACAGCGGGAAGCAGAGGGAAACTAGTGTTGACACTCTGTTCCCCTCTTTCATTGGCATTGCGTGTTAAGTGGCGAAACTCAACGCCCCACTTTTCCTCAACACCAGATCGAAGAAATGAAAATATAAATTTAAATAAATATTTCATTTTATAGAGATATAAAGGCCAGTCGTGGCGCAGGGGTACAAAGTGTGCCTGTAAAACCGACTGGTTGTGGGTTCGATCCCCACTCGAGGAGATGAAATACACGCAATACCTCTAGAATCCAACGGTAAGTGGGCAACGGAGTGTCTTAACACTCGGTTCCCTCTACCCTACTGTGTGAGGGTAACAGCGTGATTGAGTTTAATTTAATTTTTATTTCATTTGATCGAGTGGGGGAACCCACAACCAATCTATTTTACAGTCACACCTTGTGCCCCTGTGTCGCGATAGGCTTCTTCCCTGAATTTCATTTTGTTTTGTTATTTGTTGTTTGAATCGAAAATGGCTCCGTACTCGCTTTGTGAGCGAGCCTTTTCTTTATTGCTCAAAGAATTACTGGCGCTTTGAGCAACTGTTTTACAATTTTCAACTACCCGACTAAAATACGATGCAAAAGTTACCTAATGCTAAAATTAGATTAGAGTTCTAAGGTCCGTAAACTTATAAATCGATCTCAAGTTTGATATGGATATGCCGTTTTCATTGATAAATTATATATTTATTAATGAAAATGGTATCTCAATCGGTTTCAGACTTGGGAGATATAATTAGGGACCTAAGAACGGAAAATTATGTTTCATAGAGTTATCTCACTTTACTTGAGGCCAGTCGTGGCGCAGGGGCACATAAGGTGACCGTAAAATCGACTGGTTGTGGATTTGATCCCCACTCGAGGAAATTAAATATTTATTTACATTTATATTTTCATTTCTTCGCTTTGGTGTCGAGGCAAAGCGCGGTGTTGAGTTCCGCCACTTAATACGTAAATTGCCTCCAAAATCACACACACAGCACCACGACTTTTATAATATCAAATTCAATCTGTACGAAAAAAATTTGTATTATTATACAAAACATTTACAAAGTTATATATAAAGTTTTCAAATTACATCAGGTTCTTTTGAGATTTCGTGCACTTTAATGAACTGTACGTCCAATTTTACTTGATGTATGTTTCGAGATTTAATCTTAGAAGTAATCATATTACTTTTTCAATCTAATATTAATTTAATATTCTTTAAGTTGGTTTGAGTAATGTATGTTGAGGTCGCTGTGGGGCACGGAAACAAGCGTAAGCGAGAGGGTTGTGGGTTCGATTCCCACTTGGGGTAGTGAATTATATAATATTTTCGTTTCCTCGCTCTGGTTACAAAGCAAAGCGCGTCCTTCATCCACCCTCTCAACACCGCTACGTGGAGAATTTGTCAGTAAATGGAGAACGGAAGTGACTTAGTGTTTTAACACTACCAGATGCCCTCTGCCTACAGCGTGAAGCTAAATATATAAAAAATATGTTATAGTTTTTGTCATATAGAAACAAAAGTCTTTTTATAAAATATTGCAAGAAATTATAATAGTAGCGAAGATTTTGCTGTTTTTAATTAACCTTCTTTGCTTTTGACCTCTTTGAAGTCTTGATGGAAGAAAATTAAATATGCTTTTTATTATTAAGTTATAAGAAAATAACTACGAGTATATGGTGTTAAAAAGAATAACTAGCGACGCTACGATGTCGATGTGATGAAAATAATATTTTATTTTATGCAACAAAGAAAAATGTAAAGCCACACATTTGTAAATTTCTAATAATGTGAAGTCCTGTCACATCGAATTTATTTTAAATAATAAAAATTAATGATCAAAGTAAATTTTATAAGCCTTTTGAAATTAATTTTTCGCAGCAATTAATAAGTCAAATTATGATCAAGTTTTGTCATTTTCTCAGCTTCACGCTGTATCCCGCATATAGAAAGAGGGCCTAGTAATAAGATACTCCGCTCCCCACTTTTCGCTGAATTCTAAAAGCATAGTGTGTCGAGTGGCGGAACTTAACGCCGCGCTTTGCCTCCACATCAGAACGATAAGATCAAATCATTAAATACTTAATTTTTTCTAGTGGGAAGCGAACACACAACCTATCGCATTTACAGTCTCACACTTGTGCCCTGGCACTCCGACTGGCCTCAAATTTGATTTCAAAATAAATACGATAAACAAAATTATATTTTTCTAAAGTCAATCGTTTTAGTCTTGAAATTTTCATTGCTCAAAACCATATAATATACGTATAATGTAATGTTTCCTTCAATAATATAATATTTACATATAACAGTCTACACGCAGCTTTCTCTAGCGTTGGCTAAGAGCGGAGTTCTCGTTGTGACCACTTCTCTTCTCCTGGATAGAGTCCCGCTTGTCACGCTACGTCGATCATCTGCTAATGTGCCGATACTCTAAAACAAAAAAAAAACTATATTTAATACTTATTATTTTATTTTTAAGGCCGTCGTGGTGCAATGACACAGCGTGCCACTGTAAGCGCAACGGTTGTGGGTTTGAGAGGAAACTTGGCGTTAAAATACTGTTCCCTGTTTTTCATCAAACGTCCTATGCTTTGATAATTGATGTTGAGTGGCGGAACTCAACGCCGCGCTTTGTCTTGTTAATGAAACTAGGAAATGAAAACAAATTATTACCACGATTGGAAATCGAACATACAACATTCGCATTTACATTCAGACGCTGTGCCGCTGCACCAAGTTGGCATCAAATTAAAATTTTCACATTCTAGATAATATTTCCAAATCTATTATTACCTATAAAAATAAAATAACATTATTAAATAAATAATATTAAAGTTTTAAATGTATATTTCGAGTTTATCTCAATGTGATAGGCGTATACAGTAAGAGGAATGACAGTTCCGCAGGGAGTTCTCTTGTTTGCGGCAGTTTCAAATGCTTATCCGTCGTATGTCTCTTTTGTTATTTATTATGAGATAAAGTTATTTAATATAATGTGGAGATATATTCTTAAGTAATTTGTTTTTAAATATATTATATAATAGATATTTTTATATTAATTGTATAAACCAGCTTCAGGTTTTAATATTTGCCCTCATAGAAGGGCAGGTATAGGGAACCTAATGTTAAGACACTCTGATCTCCACTATTCATCAAATCTTTGATCAAGAGGATTGAATCAATTTCATCTTCTGGCCACATTTTGCCTTCACATAAGAATTAGTCTCTAAAAGAGAGGCAGAAAACGGGGAACAATGTGTTTCAATACTAGGTTCCCACTTAACTTGTTATATGCGGGATAAAGCGTGAAGAGAAAACAAAAATAAATATAAAAACCTGAGCATCCGACACGGGAGTGTTAGGTGTGTGTGGCGTATTGGACCTGTCGTGTAGACTTTGCACGCTCCTGGAGGAGCCTACCGGAGGCGACACCACCGCGTTATAGGGTGGGGGCTCCGGTGGCCGCTCTGAGTCTCGTGTGCAGTTGAAATCTGTGATAAAATTGGACATTAGTACTACTGTCTATCTGACATCATAAATTATTATTTTCTATATTTGTCTTTTGGATTATATTTGAGTACTAGCGGCTCGCCCACGGCTTCGCCCGTTTAAAATACATGATTTTGATTTAATAAGCAGAATTGATCGACAACTCTAATGACTTCTAATATGATTTTTTATTACTTTAATCTGTAATATTCTAATATGATTTTTTTACGACATTATCGTAACTTCTATAAGATTTTTTGATTGTTTCGAACTAAAAAATATGACCAATGTTGATATTTGATATTCATAAAATATACATAAAGCTAATTATTTATTATATGTATATATTTTTGTAACATTACGTTCTTTTTACCTATGTTATGTTTTTTAAAGCTCTGTTAAATGTGCTGCTTCTGAAAATAAATTAATGTACTGCTTCAGAAACAGCCTTAAATTATTGATTTGGGTAAGGATTCATAATATTCTTTGTAAAATAACTGTAATGATTGCATATTAACTCCTGTACAGTTTTTAAATTAGTTACACATATTATTAGCTAAATGTACAATTGATAAATATGTAGTTATTACAGAGTACACGTAGAAAAAATGTTTTTAGGCATTTTTTTATAGATTTATTTCAAACGAACGAACGAACCAAAAAATCTATGTATTTGCTTGATATCTCTTTGAAGATCAAATCGTTCTTCAGCTCTGTGTTGAATTAATTACGATTTCAACTTAACTGTTATGATTTATGAAAGCAATCTCCACTAACAATTCAATTTTGTTTACTTTATTGTCTAAAATATTGTATAATAGTGCTTGAAAATATATATTTTTATCAACAGTCATATAATCAAGACGTTTCGAATGTCATTCTTTAGCCAGGAATCTTACCAGCGTGATTGCTATATAATATTCGCAGGCAAACTAATGCCTTGAGTTCATTCAAATGACGATAACTTTTTTTTAATGAACCGATTTTGATGAACCAAACTTTAGTACTTAAGTTGAGTTAAAACAAAGCAATTGGTGAAATCGTCAAGTAAATCGGTTCAGTACTTTCAGAGAAAAATGCGGACAAAAATATGTCGACAGACAGACAGACAGACAAGAAATTCAAAAAAAATATTTTTGCTTTCTATTATTCTTTTTAAGTGTCCCTCTATCAATTTCAGTCAAAATTAACAAATGTACAGACAAAATATTTTTACTGTCTTATTATATATAGAGATTATTATCTTCACGCTGTACCTGAATATAGCAGGGTAGGCAAAACGAACCTGAAAAGGTTCCCAGATTAGTTTTGTGTTACGACATTTTGTTTCCATTAAAACGTTCCCCACTTTCTGCCGAATTAAGGAAGTATTGCGTATTGATTGGCGAAGTTCAACACCGCAATTTGCATCGTTACCAGAGCGAGGAAGTGAAAATTTTAAAATATTTAATTTCCTTGTGTGGGAATCGAGCTCACAATCTATCGCGTTTATGACCTTAGCCTCGAATATAATAACAATATATTTTATATATTAAAATAAAGTATTCAAATACAAATTCATTCAATCTTCTTTGTGATAAGTAATATTTCCGGGTGTAATTATTGTTTTATATTGTATGTAACTTAAAATAAGCAGCGTAGAGAAATCTATATATAGCGAAACATAAAAATATTTTATTTCAATACAATTTAATATTTCAATGAATAATAAAAACAAAGCAACAATAAAACACAAAAAAAAACCTTCTAAAATAGTTAAAAACACCAATTTTCTCATAAGAATCAATATACTCGTATACAAATAATATCAATCAAAAACCACCGAGCATATCCTTTCTAGTTCAATATGAAATACAATCTAAATAAAACTAAAATTCTAAGATTATTGTTTTCTATCCAGCTGGGATAACGAAGTACTTACCTTTCCCAAGAGGTACTACATCCGGGTTCTTGTCGTCCGGTTGTATGAGAGAATGGTTGGAGCTGTGCACTCCCTTATACGCTTTCGCCATTTGCATGGGGGCTGAAACAAGATATTCTTCATTGTATGGATTTTATTTAAATTGACAGATTTTATTGAATCTGTAAAGAAATATTGTGGATGTTTGTTTATGTTTTATGTTTATTTTTATGGGAAGGGAATGTAGCATAATATGATGATGCCCAGTGGATAGCTTGTGATAGTTGTGGATTTGATTTCTTCTCCTTATTATTATATTTAAATTTAATTGTATTTTATCGTTCTTGTAAGACAAAACGCGATGTACAATGTTCAAATGAAATACATTTTATGTCCTCGCTCTAGTACCGACGCAATGCGCGGCGTCAATTTTCGCAACACAGCAGGCAATGTATAAATAATTCA
This sequence comes from Heliconius himera, assembly GCA_021202915.1. Classification (NCBI taxonomy): domain Eukaryota; kingdom Metazoa; phylum Arthropoda; class Insecta; order Lepidoptera; family Nymphalidae; genus Heliconius; species Heliconius himera. The sequence goes on along the minus strand of JAJHJA010000136.1, from coordinate 1,823,977 downwards.
GTGGAAAGTGGGAAACAGAAGTATTTTAAAGAGAAACGGAGAGTCTCAACACTAGGTTCCTTCTGTCTATCCTATATTTGAGAGATATAGCGGGAAGTTAAAAAAAGGCAAGATTCTACAACATAATAGTTACAGTGGAAAACGGAGTGAGTGATATATAACTAAGGCCGTTCTCTTTTCCCCGAATCATGAAAATAACGAAATAATTTCAGGTAAACAAATTTTACCACTGGTCGTAAAACAAAGTAATCTTTTAATAAATCAAAGCTAATTGGATAGTCTGTAATTAATTGTACGGAATTGACATAAGTGTGGTAGCGCATTTTTTTCCGATAAATTTATAATGATTTTATTGCTACATCATTTTTTTCTTCATTATACATCTTTATTTTATAAAAATTTTATGAAGTCATCCGAGGCGCAGAGGAAAAAGCATTTATAGTATCAGTAAACGCGTCAGGTTGTTAGTTCGATTTCCGCTCGAGTAAATTAAATATTTAACCTTATCATTTTCCTTGCTTTAGTAACGAGGTAAAGCTCGGTGCTGTGTTTCGCCAAGCAACATAAAATCCTTTTAGAATTAGGCGGAAAATAAGGCGAATAACTGTCTTAATACGGACTGAGTGTTTTAACACAAGGTTTTAGCATAAGATTCCCTCTACCTATCCTGTTATGTTCGGAATAAAGCCTGAATCTAAGAAACTTCTAAGCAATAATAAAAATTAGTGATCCGTCAAAAAATAAGTTGTCATAAATGTGGATATCATGGCAGAGCGGCACAGCATCTAATTATAAGCGCAACGTTCATGGGTTCGATTTTCACTCAGTGCAATGAACTATGTATGTTCCTTCCCTTGAATTTCGCTACTTAACACATATTCTTAAAATTGGGCGGAAAGTGGAAATGTCTTAAAAACATTTCCAACTCCCTACTATTATGTAGATCTGTATGCGTTTCATTAAAAAAAGAAACTATTAAAATTTTAACTTCATACTTTAATTATTCAAATAAAAGAGCACTAACATTTTAATACAAAAATGAAATATTTTATAAAACTGTCGACAATTTCATACATAATATATGCAACATGTTTGCCAAAGTTATTAAAGCGTCATGTTTAGAAATTCCTCTTTCCGGTTAAAGTTATATTACTTTTCTGACCTTTCACTTTGAGTATACGCTCTTTTAACGGTACAATATTGCACTGAGGTTTGACATTTCGTGTCTAAGACACTGACTGCATGCAACAAATGTCAGTAGAAATATCTTCATTTTCCAAAGTTCAGTTATAGTTTATTACAGTATCTGTACTTCAGACGGATTAGTTCGGCAATTGAAGTGTATGAGAGTGTATGCGATGGCTGTTGGTTCTCTCCGTGTAAATATTTTTTTTCACCACCCTTATGTAATTTCAAAAATATACTATATAAAAATATAACATTGAGGCCAGTCGTGGCGCAGGAACACAAAATGTGACTGTAAAATCTGGTGCGACTGTAAAATGTGGTTGTCGGTTCGATCCCCACAATAAGAGTTATGTTAATACAAATGTATTTTGTTCAAATTCATAATGAATAAACTATATAACAAAAATTCTTAAAAACTTGATCAGAACCCTATCAGGAATATATCCTTACCAAAGCCAGTTATTCTAATCATTAAATCTGTTTACGCATTTAGAAATTGTTTAAATAATTCAAATCAATACTCGTACATTTATTTTTAACCGACTTCTGTAAGAAAAGGAGGTTATCAATTCGACTGTATTTTTTAAAATTTTATGTTTGTTACCTTAGAACTTTTTACTGGGTGAACCGATTTTTATTATTCTTTTTTTATTTGAAAGCTAGTGCTTCTCGTGTGGTGCCATTTTAATTTGATCTATATTTGATAATGATATCCATGAAGATCGCGTAAATGTCAAATTTACATTAAGTATGTGCGCGACAAATGGACGAATAACTCAATATTCCACTGTCCGATTTTGATTATTCTTTTGTTTATTGAAAAGGATACACTTCGCTAGGCTTAATAATTCGGTATTTTTAGTAAAATTGTTGTAGCATTAGCTTGACACTGAGTTCCAAATTATAAAATATTTTTTAATTATTTTTGTTTAACAAAATCAAAGTACATTTTACGTTATGTAAAATTATTTTTTACTTTTCAGTTCAGTTCGTTGTTTGAAGTCGGTTTTTCTTTTTGTTAAAAATTTATTTATTACATGTTGTGAACGTAGCAAATGAACGTTTGTCACCGTATTCTTAAGCGCTCGAGGAAAAGAGTTTGTAAATATATTTATAGTTAAAAAAAAAAGAACTTAAATGACACATCGTTCAATAAAACGATAGTCGGTAGCGATCGCTTAAAAGCCACTTTAGTATATAACGCAAACGTTAGCGAGAGTATTAAAATACAGAAACTATACGGTGGCGGTGCTAAGTTATTTGTTATTTAGTTGTGGTCTTCGTCCTATAAATTTGCTCTATTGTTGCCAATATTCCCTATTGTTTATACCGAATAGTTGGTGAATTCCAAAGTTACTGTTAAGTTTGAGGTATTTAATCTCCAAGTTGGTCAGTCTCAAGCTTTACTGTTTGAATCTCAGTAAAAATATGCACCTAAGAATTATAGTAAAAATAGATTTATTTGAAATATTTTGAATCAGCTTCACGCTGTATCCCGCACACAGCAGGGTAGGCAGAGGGAACCTAGTGTTAAAACACTCCGTTCTTCACTTTCTGCCGAATTCTGGAGGCATTGCTTGTTGAGTGACAGAACTCAACGCCACGCTTTGCCTCGACACAAGAGTAAAGTAAAATAAATAATAAATTTAAATAAATATTTCATCTCCTCGAGTGGAGATCGAACCCACAACTAATCGGTTTTACAGTCACACTTCGTGCCTTTGCGCCACGACTGGCCTTTTTTTGAAATATTTTGCACCAATACAAAACTGTAGACGCTAGTAATACATTTTTACATATAATAATTCTAATATATTTTTATTAATTATATAAAAAAGAGTGGCATACCTAAAATATATATTTAAATAAATTGGCAATACAAGTGAAAATAGTATTCATTTCGACAGTACGTGTAGTAATCTATATTTCGTGTCGATAATAATGGGATTGTTGCCTGTCACGCAAAATCATATTTGGGGTCAAAAATCCGGTTACAAGGCCTGGCGTGTCCTGGCACAGAAAAAAATAGATTATTCTAGTAATACAAAATAAATAAAATATGCTTTCAGTAAATATTTTTTGTAGACATTTTGGTAACATTTTTTTTCTAGTAATATGAAGTTTATGAGCTAGTATTACTGTAGTTAAGGCCAGCATTGGCGCAGAGACACAAGCGTGCGACCGTAAACGCGAAAGGTTTTTGGTTCGATTCTCACTACATAATAATAAATGAAATAATTAATGTTTTTATTTCTTCGCTCCGGTAACAAGGCAAAGCGCGGCATTCAGTTCCACCACTTAACACACAATTCCTCCAGATTGGACGGAAACTGGGGAACGGAAGTGTCTTAATAGAAACGTAGTGTCTTAACATTAGGTTCTCACATTCCCTTTGCCTACTTTGAAAATCCAGTAGTAAGTAGCTAATATTATTTAAAATTTTGATTCTAGTGTCCCACGAAAGACTATAATTAATCTAGATTGAAATATTTAACAAGACTACATATATATAATACAATTATAAAAATAATTATAAACATTAAGCCACGTCAGCCGCCGAGGGCTAAATTGCAAAATCCCAATTACGTACCAGTATATTTTTTTAGAAACCCTACATTAGAGCTCCCTTACAATCTTTAACCTGTATATATACCAAATTGCAACTTTCTAAATCCAATATCTTTATTTGTCAATTGTCTGTCAGTCAATCAAAAACAGAAAAATAATATACACACATACAGAATTTACCAATGAAGTAAATAAAAATAACCAAGTCAAAGTTCAGACTTTCATTCACTTCTAGCACTTTAAGCATTAAAAGATTAATCCCAAAAGCATTTGTTAAAATTTACCAAGGAAACAAAAATGATTTAAACATAAACAACAATCTCACGAGAATTTCCACGACGATGACTATCTAAAAATAACAATCGATGAAAGAAATGCAAATTCAATATCCACAATACAAAAATTTGATATCTATTACAAGTTGAAATTTAACACTGCACTTTGAATATCTGAATACAAACACGTTATTCCTTTTTGCGGTATCTCGGGAGTGGAAACTTAATAAAAACGTCGCCAACTGACGAAACATCTGCAATATCTGTTGAAATGCGGGACGTAAATCACATTTAAATAGAATGCATTGGATACGACAAAGTTGGTGTAGGAAATTCGACACATTCATAAAGTTCACATTATCATACTTTGGTGACTTATTTTAGTATGGTGCAGTCGCATTGTAAAATAAATGTTTTAGAACATTTACTTATGTAATATTTTCTTATTTATTGATTTTTTGAAAAAAGGGGAGTTTGAAAAATGGATTTTATTAGCTAAACTAACGTGCGCTCACGGCTTCGCCCGCTTGAACTACATAATTATTAATTCACTAGATTACATTACTTTCGTTTCCAATAATAATATATTTTAAAAACAATTATATTGAAAAATTTTATGACAAAAATATTGGAAAAGTTTCGGCCAATTCAATAAAACAGATATTTTAGCATTTTTGTCGAACAGTCTTAAAAATTCAATAACTTATTTTTACAAGCCGAGTGTCGTTGGGAAACCAAAAATAAGGTATTTGGCAAAATAAGGTAGTGAAAACTGCAACTAAATCGGTTAACAAACAGACCAAGAAATTAAGTAAATGTTTTTGATTCTATTGTATTATACAATGCCACCAATAACATTCTTCTTGATGTACCGACATCCGTTACAGTTTTATTATAAGTATAGATAATGATTTTTAAAATTACTTTTGTAATACAGAATATTATAATAAATCCCTTGCTAGAAATAGAAGACCACTCTGTATTTCAATAAAATTAGAACAGTCGTTTTTATTTCATGCACTTCACTTGTATACATTATTAGCACCACAGTACCACAATATATTTCATAATTCGAGGCCGTTATGGCGCTGTGGGGCAGCATCTGGCTCAATCAGGAGGAATTATTATATTTAATTAGTTTTTATTTCTCCGAATAGATGAGAATATGGAACGGAGAGTTTTAACACTAGGTTCCCTCAGCCTATGTTGCTATACGACAAAATGAGAGAAGCTAACTTTTTTATTTAAAAAAGTGAAGAATCGAGAGTCTCAGTACAATATTCTTTATACCTAACTCGTATTAAAAGTAGAATGACAGTAAAAAAAGGTTTTGGCGTTTGGTTGATTACAACCCTCCTTTCTGGATATCGGCCAAAAGCTTTCAAATGTCCGTGATCAGCTTAGTGCCCTGGTTTTATTTACGATGGGATTTAGCAGTCATCTTCATTTCGGAAAAAAAGATTCAACTTTTAATCCGGCTTCACTGTACGGAATCCTGAGAAAGATTGATTAATTAATTTCTTTTTTTTTCTTTCTTGTGGTTCACTTTTTCTATTGTTCTCTGTGTCCGTGTCTCTTTCTCAGTCGTCGTAAGTTTATTTTGTTTAAGTACTTAATCAATGAGATAAATCACTGTCAGATAATTATAAATTATATTTGAAATGTGGCTTTCCTTTAAGTACACCATAGGGATGTTCTACTATAATCAATCCGTATAATTCAAGTATTTTATACAATACCTCAGAAATCTATAGAATACCTGAAACATCTCAGGAGGAGGACTAAGGTTCATTACCTATTTTATTACCTTGGTAATGAATAAAATCTCTAGATTATTGTATAGAGAACCTGCTTTTCTACCGATAAAGTTGAAAATATATAATAAATATATAGCTACAAATTTATTTAATAGCAAGTTAATTTAGGTTCGGTTAGATATTTTTAAACTTAAAACTCAAAACTTAAAAATTACTAACTTAACTAAATTAGCTTCACGCTGCATCCCGCACACAGCAGGGTAGGCAGAGGGAACCTAATGTTAAGACACTCCGTTCCCCACTTTCTGCCGAATTTTGGAGGCATTGCGTGTTAAGTGGCAGAACTCAACGCCGCGCTTTGCCTCGACACCAGAGCGAAGAAATGGAAATATAAATTTAAGTAAATATTTCATCTCCTCGAGTGGGGATCGAACCCACAACCAGTCGGTTTTACAGTCACACTACAGCCACTGCGCCACGACTGGCCTCTACTAACTTAACCTGCACTTAAAATCTGTAGCTACGGATGTGTTGGTACAAATAAAAATCTTTATGAAACAAGTTGCAACACGTTTATTGCCTGCATGCCCGGACGTCCTTGCTCTCGTCTTATACATATATTTATAGGCAAATCTAGGCAAAATTTCATATATAACCTACATGCTTTAGGTATTTTATACATTGCCGAGACATCCTACAATCTTCTATATATATAAAAGGACTTGTGCTGACTGACTGAGGTAAGACGCACGCAGTGCCGTGACCGCTGATGGTAGAAACGTGAAATTTGGGCAGATATTTATTTTCATATTCTGGACATCCACTAAGAAGGGATGAAATAAGCTAACCCTAAAGGAATGAAATAAGGGTTGAAAGTTTCTACGGAAAAAAAAATTAATCTGCACCGATTTTTATAAAATTTGAAATTCAGACTCTTAAGAATATTTCATTGAACACGTGGTTCATGGTTTTTAAGAATTCATCCCCTAATGGGTCAAATAAGGGGATGAAAGTTTATATGGAAAAATCTTTAAATTGCCACCGATTTTTATAAAAATTTAAATTCAGACTGTTAAAAATATTTTATTGAACACGTATTTCGTGGTTTTTTTAGAATTCACTCCTAATAAGCGGGCGAAGCCGCGCGCGCCCTCTAGTATGGAATATGGAATTATACAGATAGTCAGTAACATAAACAATAGAACGAGTTTATAGGCAAGAAATGTAGAAATAATATAAATTAACGTAGCTAAATTAAATATATTTAAAATTTTAATATGTTATTCCACCATTAGGAAAGAGGATATATAAAAATTTGAAACGTAGGCTGATAAAAAGATATGGCTTAGTGGTTAAAGCTCTGACTGGGTTCAATAATAATGCAAAGAGACAAAGAGACAACTGAAATCAAAGGTATTTGTAAAAAAATTACATGTAAAATCATGATCATCATAATCATCATCATCTAAAACTCTAGCTACTATATATTGTTTTATTTAAGAATATTTTCCGGTGAAATGAGTGCTAAGTAATAATATAGCGTATAATAAATTACCTAGGCGTAAAGTCTGAAAGAGACTCAAAAACAATTAAAAAGCTTTTACAGGACTAAAACTACAGTTCAAAATAATTTTCTTGTCTGACAAAACATAATTAAGCCTTCTTTAAACTAATTCTCAAGCTTCAACTTTGATTGCAGTATAATTTTCTAATTACGGAGGCGACTACCACATTATTTGTATATAAATTGCGTTGTCACTAAAGGTGATGATAATGGTATCATAAAAATTCAAACTTGGCCCATTTCAAAGTTAAGCTATACATAGGTTCTTTTCACGCGATGCTCCATGATACATGTATGTTTCTACTGTCGTGGTAAGCTATTACTTTTATGTAAAAGTAGTTTCTTTTTTCAATCTGTTCGAAGCTGTCAGTTTAGTAGAAATTAATTAATATTAAAAATAAAAAGTTTCACGTTTCATACGTAGGTACACTAGCAGCCCACTCGTGGCTTCGCCCGCATACCACCTATAATTATTTTATCATGCTGCGTAATTATATAAGATTCATTTATATAATTAAAATTTAAACATTCAATATTTTTTTATAATTTTGAGAAAGTGCAAGCACTATGTCGCTGTTTGCGAGGACGAAATCGGTGGCAAGGGCGAACCCCGCGGGGCTCGAGCCTATGCTTGCGGCCGTTAACAGAGCGTAGAATCATTTTGATTTAACATTTTCTTGAAAAATATTCGTCCAATTTACATGATACAAAAGCCAAAGCTTATCTTCATTAAATTTGCTTGATGATGGAATAACTTTCGATCGTAAGTTTCATTATTTTCGTCAAATAAAGATTTTTGATTGAAATATCACCTTGCAATTTTCAATTATTTTTGTCACAAAATATCTTATTGTGACTAGGGTCTCGCGGACTTTATTTTAAAACTAATGAAAATGACTGTTTTTGTAGTACAATATCCTTACATATATTTAACTATTTCTGCAGCGCACGCGGCTAAAGTAATACGATGGCGTTCCTAATTATTGTTATTTCATTATCTAAGGCTAACTAACAATTTTTTTTTATTATATTAATATAGATAAATAACGAAAAATCAGCTTCACGCTGTACCCCGGACACAGCAAGGTAGGCAGAGGGAACCTAGTGTTAAGACACTCCGTTCCCCACTTTCTTGCCGTAGTCTGGAGGCATTGCGTGTTGAGTGGCAGAATTCAACCGCGCTTAGCCTCGACACCAGAGCGAAGAAATGGAAATATAAATTTAAGCAAATATTTCATCTCCTCGAGTGGGGATCGAACCTAGAACCAGTCGATTTTACAGTCACACTTCATGCCTCTGCGCCACGACTGACCTCAATATAATATAGATACGTGTGCATTAATACACATACATTTTTTTAGCTTTACGCTGTATCCTGCAACACATGTGCACGTGTGTACACACTATCCTATAAGCAGAGGGAACCTGGGAACCTAGTAACTAACCACATTAACTACAGGTTTGCTTATATAGTAACATATCATGCTTATGAACATGAGAAGTTAAGCTATAACCGAATATAGAGACTGCATAAATCGTGTTTGTTCACTTTCAAAGCCCTTAATACGACACCTCATGTTGATAGAGTGTGTTTACAATGTGTGCATACATTTTATATATAAGAAACGACTACATTTTGTAAATAATCTTGAAAGTCAAAATTTTATACGACAAGGTGCTTTCTTACTTATTAAATATAAAATAAGAAGATAATTTTTTTTTCAAAATCACAGTGAACAAATGCTATTGAGCTCTAGAATTTTTTTGATGGCAGTCTTCTAATATATTACTTAAATATTAGCTGTAGGTAAAATATAAAGGTCATTAGATAAGTTTTCACTATAATAAATGTATTAAAGCAGTGTATAGTACGGTCAACAAGTCGTGGCCGTCATGAAGTTTATATACAAATGATTGCGCATATTTGATTTTTGTATTTTCCTTACTTTTCATTATATGTGCTATAGATAAAAATAATTATATTTTAAGTTCATATAACTATCATAATCCGATATTGTTTTCCATTTCCTTAATTACTAAAAAACAAAATAATATTAAAAAAGAATGGCTTATTTATCCAGTAGCCAGTCTCGGGTTGTTAGACGTTACAAGTTTTTTCAACAACTATATACATAAATATACAATAAAGATAGTTTTAGGAGAAAAGTATCTATATATATATGTATACTATATTTCAATGATGGCATCGTGATTTAAAAATAAATAAAAAAATATGAGTTGTATTTTTTTTAATAAAGTATTTAACTTCTATATATATAAAATAAGTGAATGTAAATAATAATTTAAATATTTCAACATACTTTGTACGCTACCTTCATACTGTAGGGGCTGATGTCGCTTCCTGGCTATGAATGCAATTATCACGATGAACAGTAAAGTCCCCACTGCACCCGCTATGATGCCCAACGCCCAGCTGGTGTCTATGTTGCCTGTGCTTTTTGCTTCTGTGGAAGATGTATCTTAATGAAAGTCGAATTATATAAATATTTAAAAACAAGGACAGTCATGTTGCAAGGGCACTAGTGTGCGTTGTGGGTTAAATAAAATATTTAATATTTTTCCTCGCTCTGGTAAAGAGGCAAAGAGTGGCGTTGAGTTCTGCCACTCAACACGCAGTGCTTCCAAAATTCTGTGGAAAGTGGGAAAAGAGTGTCTTAACACTAGGTTCCATCCGCCTACCCTGCTGTGTGCGGGGTAGTACATAGTAAGGCAACGTGTGATTGTAAATATTATGGATGTGCTGTAGTAAATGTTTCGAATTTTAGTGAAGAATGAATAACGGGGTGTCTTAACACTAGGCTCTTTCCTGCCTATACACGGGATTAAGAGTGAAGCTTAAAAATAGAATATATTTAATAATTTAATAGAGTTGTTTGTATTTTAACATGAGTTAATTCAAGCTATTGGGCGAATATACAGTTGTAAAGTATGTAAGTTTTAGTTTGACAGTTACAAATATCCCGCGTTTCTATTGTACAAACCGTGGTCTCTTCATCCTTTACGTCTTACTTATATCTAGAGTCTTCTTTAGACGGATATATTTTATTTCAACATTAGTTTATTATGTAATAAATAGCAAGTAATGTTTGTATGAGTAGTAGAATGACGAAGTGATTCATAGCTAAATTCCATTTTTAGCTTTACCCTGTATTCCGTATAAAGCAGGGTAGACAAAGGTGTTAAATAACCACATTAAGCCGAATTTTCAAGACATTGAGTATTGACTCGCGGAATTCATCGTCGCGCTTTGTCCTGTTACCAGAGCGAGAAAATAAAAATAATTAACTTTCTCCGAATGGGAATCGAACTCACACTCATCGTGTTTACAGTCAGACACTGTCACTATACCAATACGGACAATAAATCGTTAAAACTATATCGAACGTAAAAAATATAAGGTGAACGAAATTCTTGCACATAATAAATCGTAATAATTTTGTTTCGTAATACCTGTAATTAAAGCTACACGCTACGATAACGTAATATTAACGTAGAATTTATGTTTGAATTTGTAATGTTATAGAGATTTAATAAGAACTTTTTAAACATATAATTTGATCTAAATATACTTTTTAGATATTAAAATGGCTTTGTATTATGAAACAAATAAGAAATAATTTCTTGGAAAACGTATAAAAACTTGAACGAGGTAAATTTGACCCCGCGTCTCTTGAAAACCGTCGTTATATAGGTATTTATTTACCTGTATGTAGAGCCAATCTCGACAGTGTGTGCACTCTAAGCGTGGTCACTTCAGATCTTCCTCTAGCATTATTAGCATAGAATACGAGCGTCAACTCCTTCCCAGAGCCAAGTCCTTGTAATTTCCAAACTGGTGTAATCTTTGACACGTTTGCTATTAACGTATCCATTTCCCATGCTTCCACAAAATATGTCGTTTGGAGACCACCATCGTAACCTATAGGAGAAAAGTAAATAGAGATTAATAGCTTACATGAGGTAAATTATTATTTTTTTTGTATTCAATTACTTATTTTAAGCTTGACACTGTATATATTAAGGTATGTAGGTAGAGATTTCAAATTTTTTATCAATTTTCAAGAATAAATATACTGGGCGGAGCTCAACGCCGCGCATTGTCGTGTTGTCAGAGCGAGGAAATAAAAATAATAAATTTCCTCGAGTAAGGATCCAACCTCAAGAACCAATCAATCCTCAAGTTTACAGTAAGCCTCTATTACGTATAATAATAAACATTCATAAATGTATTGAAACAAATATTTCTTCGCTTCACCATAATCACTTTATCTTAATGTTATTTTTGTATTTTAAGCGTTATCAAAAAATAAAAAAATATTCATTTTTAATTGATAAAGAATGCAACACACATAAAATAAGAATAACCACATTGGCCTAATGAGAAAATCCTGTCGGTACACAGAATGAAAGTTCATTAAAAATTCTATTCGTAGAATAAAAATACAATTTTAATCGCTAAAATATTTTATCTTTTTATAAACAATATCCTATTGAGGCCGTCGTAGTACAACAGTTGCTTGTAATTGTTAACGAGACGGTTGTGCATTCTATTTCCATTCGGAATGGATTTTCATTCCATCGTTCAGATAACGAGTTAAAGATGGTGTTGAATGCCGCCACTTAACACGTAATTTTTTAAAAATATAGCGGAAAGTAGAGAACGGAACGGAGAAACTATCTATCCATTTGTCTATCTATCCTGCTATATGCGGGCTATAGCGTTAATTTAAAAATATATAACATCTGATCTATTTGAATACTTTATAAGTAACTAGACTTCTCTCCTCGGGATATCTACATAGGAAGGAATTGGAACATAATAAATATTTGACATGAGCAAGCTTCGAACCCGCATCGTCTATCAAAAGCAAATAAAGAGAGAATCCCTCGATTTAATTGTATAGTAAATTTACCTACATTTTGTATATATTGATAAAAATACTGGCAGAGGTTAATGGTTTTTAATGCTAACCTGAAGATCGTGGGTTCGATTACTAGTAACGATAATTTGGTGTTGCAAGCTTTAGCATCCACCGTACCATCGATAGGCACAGGAAAAATAGTAACATTGTTGACATATTTATTTTAACTTCACGCTGTATCCTGCATATAGCGTACTATAACACACTCTACCCTGGTAGATAGAAGGTACCTAATATAAAGACACTCCGTTCTCCATTTTCCGGAAATTCTTTAAGTCATTGCGTATTGTGTGACGTAACTCAACGCCGCGTTTTGCCAAAGTACCACAGCGAAGAAATGAAAACAATTCATTCTCACGGGTGGGAATCTAACAACCGTAATATTTTATCCAATTTACATTTCGAATATTTAATAACAAACTTAGATAAAAATAAACATAATAACAGTACTCACCAGCCAAACACCTCAACTCCGCTGAATCATCAGTCAAATTGAGACTTGAGCAGTTCGTAGGTGGGTCCGGCTTCACAGCAGGAAGGAGGGTGTACCTGCAAGGCTCGATTTGCTGTCCAGCCAAGTTAGTCGCTCTACACGCTAAGGACCCGTAGTCGGTGTCGACTGTAGGTGTGTAGGTTAGTATTGAGCGTCCGGTTTTGTCTATTGTATATTTACTCTGTATAAAACAAAGAGATTTTGTTAATATATGTTCGTATAAATTTTGTTATTAATTTAGATATTATGAATGGACATTTTTTATATTTTAGTTGACTTATACGATTTAAAAATATATTAAATAAATTATTTAATTTTGAAAAAATATAAGTAATTGTAGAGTAATATAACTTAACGGTGTAAATGAATACATATTTAGGAAACGTATAACAATTTCAACGTAGCGGGACTGGAACACGTGAATTTTTATACGTTTTCTAAATAAGTATTTTTCTTTCCTAAGTGGAATAACACTTAAAAAAAAAATTAAAAAAGCTGTAAATCAACGCCGCATATCATCTTTCTCGAGCACCTGCTCGTCGAAATGAGTGGGATTGAACCTAGAACCATTGCGATTATACCTAGAAGCATTCTTACTGCGCCATTATGGACGATTACGTCTTATGCTGAATTTGGTCTTGTATAAAACAAAAAAATAACATATTTCAATATGTTTCACAATTCGTTGTTTCAAAACAGATATTAATTTTACTAATATCAACAAATTTATTCTGTACATATCATATCATAAAATAAAAATATTTCTGATACTAAAATAACATGAATAGATGAAATATTTATAATAATAATGTTTACTATGAATAATATGCAATGAAATAACAAAGCTTTTAATATATTATTAGATAAAATAAATATATTAAAAATATTAAATATAACTAAAAGAGCAGGGTTCGATTCTGTATCAGAGTAATGATAAAGTGTGGCGTTGTGTTTCGTCATTGAATTTAAAATGTAAAAAACCGGCTAAGTTCGAGTCTGGATACTTATCTACTTATTTATTTTATTTATAAACCTTAAAAAATGGGACGTTATACTTAATTTATAGTACAAAGATCTACCTATACTATATCAAATATAACAATCTGCTCAGTCATAACGCGATTAAGGTATAATAAATTTTATTGCTTGATCTCTGAAGCGTAGACCTAACGATCGTTAGTTGTCATGACTAACGAAAATGGTCCATTATGAAAAGTGTTCAAATTTAAACTAGGAGCTAAAATTTACTAACATGTTTACGAGGTTCAGTATATGAACTGTAAAATAACGGTTTAGATAAAAAAAATGCTAATATTATTGAAATTGTGTATGCTTGAGGTAATAGTTAAAAGATCTTTTCTGGATAAGTTGAGGTTCTGTTTTGTCATTTTTTTTAAAGTATTACTTTAGATAAAAAATAGAATTATTTTTTATATATTTTTTGCACTTTCTTCATTGCAACGCCGCACTTTGCCTAACTAGACCAATTATATTGTAAAACACCTTTTCATCTATCTTTTTAAAAATACAATCATCACATTTTTTTACGCGTATTAGGGTTGACAGAGAGAACCTAACTAAGAGACAGTACTGTGCCGCTAGGCCAAGGCTGCCTCAAGTATATTATTTACTATATTAATTCACTCATCGCTTGTTGCATCAGAGGAGCACCAGAGGAGCTACGGGTGCGTTGCCGGCCTTTAAGGTGGAGATAGACGTGCTTTTTGAAGGTACCCATGTCATATCGAACTGGAAATACTGCCGAGGGTAGGCCATTCCACAGTTCCAAAGCGCGTGGAAGGAAGTTCCTACGAAACTGCACACTAGTAGATTGCCACGTATCCAGGTGGTGTGGATGATATGTTAGCTTGTGACGTACTGTGCGGTTTGAAAATTCGCCGCCAAGAGAAGGATATCATTATTTCATTTTCTCAGTAATAAGGAATAGCATGGCGTTGAACTTCGCCACTCAACACGCATTATCTTGTAAGTGGCGCGGGAAAAAGGAAACGGAATGTCTCAACAATAGGTTCCCTCTACCTACTCAGGTAGAAGCGTCAACCTGTAAATATAAACATATATTTCATACACATAACTCACCATTTCCAACTCAACAGTCCCCAAAGAGTTATTAAGTGTCCATTGAAAGTTCTCAGGTGGTGGGAACGCGTCGACCTCGCACGCGACGCGCGCCGCCTCGTTTATAGCCGCGCCTACTATCGCCGCCACTTTGTTCTTGCAGACAGGCTTGACTACGGAAAAGGGGAAATTTAAATAAGTTATGGCTTAATGAGATTTTTTTTCTTTTGTTTCTGTTTACTTATTTTCGTTAAATGGGTTATATATTGTTTTTGAAGATAAATTCTATCTGTTTTTTACAAGTGTTATAATAAGAAAAAAATTATTATAATAAGAACATTTAATCTCATATTATAAGCTTCTTTCTAGGATTGCGAATTGTATTTCTATAAAGAAGAGACAGGTAAAATTTTGCGTTTATTGTTCTATTTATCACTTAGCCCCCAATTTTCGAGATATTGCATGTAAATTGTCGGAAAAGAAAGCCCAGAAAATAAATGAAATATAATCATTCCATTGAAGTAACTGAACCCACGATTATTCCGCGTATAGTAAAGTACTATCTAGCGATATTTACTTTGCTCAAAATACAGCCTGACCTACAGCATACCGTATTATGCAGATCTCCTAAATTTTGATTAAAATATAGGACACAATCAATGCTGCCTTATAGTAGTGCAGAAAGAATGAAGAAATGATAAACATGACGTTACATAAAAACGTCACTAGTTGCATTTTTTTAATAATAGAGTCCGTTTAAAATTGACTTTATTATTAATAATAATAATTATGCGTAACGTGAACAAAACATCTTAGGCAACGCTCTTGGAGCTTATCGGCTACGTCACGGACTCCAAGACTACTTTGAACTACTGACTACGCTGCTGTATAAAAGAAACGGTCGAATGATGCTCTTGTATGACGGACCCTTGAGTTAAGGTGGTATCTTTCGATAGCAGACCACATCAGTGACCTCCCGCCAATTGGCCCAGGCAGCGCTTATCCAGCTATAGACATCATGATCGATGCCTCCAGACTAGTGCATAGCAGGTCCAAGGTACTTGAAATTTTCTGACTTAACGAGCACTATCCATATAAGTCCTGAATCAGCCGGATTCAGGTCTTTTATGGATAGTACTCGAGTCCGGTCGCAATTTAATTTAAGACCACCGTTCTCAAGCGTACCCTTCCATAAGTTCATTTTACGCTCCAATATCAGTCGGGCTTCATCAATGAGTGCTATGTTATCGGTATACATCATCAGCTATGGAGGCTGGTCTTGGATGTGAGCCATTGAGCACATTGAATAAGAACTGACTAAAAGCCGAGATCAATCTGGAAGAGCTTATTGCCTCCGAAAGTACCTAGTCATAACCATAGAAGCGGAAACGTGGTACATGTCTCGCGGTACATGGCTCGTGGTTTGTACCACTATTACTACAGTCTAGCGGTGACAAACTCTCACTGCGGGTTCTGGCTACAGCTCTTTTACTGGCAACCTTCGCTACTATTTACTACAGTCTGTCGTCAGGAGAGTTGGTTTGGTGCCAGTTCTTATTGGCAGCCTTCTTTTCACGACTCACTACTTCATCTTCTATATAGTTCTATCTTATTTACTATCTTTTCATGTATTTTCATTAAAAAAAACATCGATACGATACAAATATATTTTATGTAAAACTTTAAATAGCTAAGACAAGAAAACATCTAAAAAACGCACCCTAAAAGATCGCTGTAAAAGCTCTCAATTTATTGTACGACACGCTCTTCAAAACTTTTACGATTCCAAATGAAAATAAACAGCTAACGTTACAATTTACTCGCGTGTATCGTATGCCGATGAAGTTAAATTACCAAAAGAAAAAAAGGTCTTTTCGAGTTCTTTTCCCCTTTTTTTTCACCTCCGCTTTGTTTTAGCAAAGTTTTCGTATCGCGCTCAATGAGCCGTCGAATGGTTGAAAAAGTCCTAACGATAAATACTTATCGACTTTTAGGAATTAGAAAATGGGGATTTTCTAATGGGGAAAGGGTAAGCTTTTTGAATTGGGGTATCTTTAAATGGTAAAAACGTAATTTGAATAAAAGTATTATGGTCTTACCTTTATAATATTATAAACAGATAAGAATTTTTATTATGTTGTTTATTTTTAACCGACTTCAAAAAAGGAGGATGATATTAATTTTAAATAGTGACTAATGTGTCATGAACAGGGTAACACGATCGACAGATTAACTGGGTTCTATGGGTGGCGGACCTCAGTATCTATCCGTTTTACCCCCTTATATGTTTTTCAGCAGATATTTGGGAATTTGTGGTTCTTTTGGAAAAATTCGGATTCTTGAAGTAAATTGGCTAATATAGGCCGACCGTTCGGTCTATTGTCGTGGTTTTTTCCTCAACATTGGCCAATAACAGGCCTTTCGTATCGTATAATAATTTATATATCTTGGTTTAAAACATTTAATTTAACAACTACTTCCAGAATAAAAATTACTGGAGATTTTTTTCCAATGGCAACATGTTAAAAATGTACATTAATCATAAAACAGTAAATAACTGATATTCTCATTATGAGAACTGACTACCTTTAAATCGATTTTTTTAGGTATTCACCGACATGTTTGTTTATTTC
Organism: Heliconius himera; assembly: GCA_021202915.1. Classification (NCBI taxonomy): domain Eukaryota; kingdom Metazoa; phylum Arthropoda; class Insecta; order Lepidoptera; family Nymphalidae; genus Heliconius; species Heliconius himera. The sequence goes on along the minus strand of JAJHJA010000136.1, from coordinate 1,806,477 downwards.
ACCAGTCAAATATTGTTGATGTACACATGTTTTGACATTATCTAGCTATCGTAGTACACGCCGTGAATTGGCTAACGCTCTTGGGTGGTGGTCCATATTAACTTTCAGCGGTTTTAAAAAATATTTCAAATGAAAATTTTTTGTACCTCCTATTTTAAAAATTATAAACACATTAAATATAAACACTAAAAATTTCCTAAAAAAAATGTATCATAAATTTCCTATTTATTTTCGTGAAAACTTTTTTTTTTCAAATAATTACATAAATAAGTACTTGTAAGCTTTATCCATCAACTACAGTCGGAATATTTCTTTACTTACTGAGGTCCCCTACTCATATACCACCGTTGATCCGTCGATCGGGCTACACGTATTTATACGTGATTATTATATAACCAAGGTAATTTAGAACGACTCTATTAATATACTAATATACTAAATTTATAACCAATTTAATACTAAATTTCATAATTTAGCATTTAATTAAAATGCACCATGTTATTATGAATAATTTATCTATGAAATATTTGTATAATAGAATTATGCAAGGTAATATTTTAAAATTAGTTTTACAGCAACTGTACCAGTACTTCGTTCTCTACTTTTCCCTTCTCTATTATATAGCGACATTGAGTTCCAATTTATCTAACTCTTATGCTAACGAGATTTTGACATTTACATATATTTTTTTTTAAGTATTAGTAATCATGTATGAAGTATTCATGTTTTTTAGGTGATCTTCCTTCAGTGTTGACCTTCGAGGACACAGTATCTCGAAGGTCAACATAAAACTGTCCGCTTATCTTATTTGTCAAAATATGGCATAAAATATATAAAAAATATTGAATTTGAGTAAATACTGTTGTATTTGTTACACAATAATTATATTGATGACACTGAGTGTAACGAAGCGAGCACGGGGTTAAGTCCTAAATTTCTTATGCAAATTTTTTTTAAGGTATGACTGAGTAACAATCATAGAGAAATTAGGTACTAAGTGACTTAATATTATTTTTTTATTGTGATATGTTCATTTGTATGTATAGATACTATACAAAAGGAAACTAAATTCGTATATTATGTCCGATTTCATGGCGATGGCGCCAGTTGTCGTCACAAAAGATAAAAATCATAGATTCATGAATACAAAAGAATTTAAATAGTTCTACTAGGAATGTCAAATGTGGATTTTAGATTAGGATCTACTAGTGATCAATCATAGTGTTGATAGGAATAGTGGATTTGGAGGGTTTTTATTTTTGTTTATCTTGTAACTATACTGGAGTCATTCTTAAATATTTTAACAAGTAGCTCGAGCATTTATTATTATATCTTTTATTTTTAGTTTCAAGCTGTAGATCGCTCATAACAGGGTAGGCAGAGGGAACCTAGGAACCTAGTGTAAAGATACTCAGTTTCACACTTTCCGCTGAATTCGTGAGGCATTGCATAATGATTGGCGGAACTCACCACAGCGAAGAATAGAAAATATCTTATTTCCTCATGTGGGAATCGAACTCACAACTATCGTGCTTACACTCCCACCCTTGACCTCTGCGCAACGACGACCTCAATTTTGACGATTTCATCTATTATTATAAAAAGAGTAAAAATAAATAATTAAATTTATATATTGATTCATAGTTAACAATCGTTTTAGTTCACACAAGTTTTCTTACTATAAATAAGGCAAAAAGTTCCTGAGTGCAGAGTAGAGGCACACGCTTCTGCCCCTGAGCCACGATGGTCTTATTGTTTTATATCACTTATTTTAATAAATTTCTGGCCAAAACTATCTCGCTACGCTCAATAAGACTCAAACATCATCACTCCATATAATACCAATACAATATATACATATATTGATTGTTATCCTAGAATAACAAGAAGCATCATAGTTGTGAAATCTCGATCGAGCTTATGTAAATACATAGCGAAGTTAACAACCGAGTTTCAATGGAGATTTGCATGTGACTGCATATTACATTGGTCCATGGTCGTAGAACTATCATCACAATGTATGGAATAGAATGGAATTATACATTGTATTATTGGAGGTTAAAAATAGCATATGTTATTGCTTTCAGGCATTATCTATATATTGCTTATTTTTAAAATTTTTAAAGTATTATTCTACACTTAGAAAAGAAAAAATAGTTATTTAGAAAACGTATAAAAAATTTAACGTAACGGGAGCCGAACCCGCGCCTCATGGAAACGGACCAGGCGCTTTGACCACTAAGCCATACGTTCTTATCAAGCTACGTCGCAATTTTTATATGCTTGGTATAATTTATTTTTACAAATTTCCGCTACCCAAAGATAATTACTAAGAATAATCTGCTGGCAAGAGAGAATGCTATTTATTAAATATTTTTTACATTTTTAAAGTGTTATCCCATATTTTGGAAAGAAAAATACTTATTTAGAAATGTATAAAAATTTTAACGCAGCAGGACTCGAACCCGCCGCAGAGAGCCTGATTTCCAGGAGGCGCGGGTTCGAGTCCCGCTACATTAAAATTTTTATAAATTTTCTAAATTAGTATCTATATATTGCTTATTCAAATTTTAGGAAAATCTGAAATAAAGATACTCCGTTCCGTTCCATTTCTATAGGTTTATTACGTAGATGCACTTTGCCAAGTTTAGAGAAAAAAAAACTACTAGTAGCGGTGCAGGAGCACAAGCGTACCGCTGCAAACGCGATTGTAAAAAAACACGATTCCTCAAGTGGGAATCGAACCCCACAACCTGTAATGTTTACAGTCACACGCGTCTGCTATCTTATCTGATCAATAATTTATAACACAAACACCGTAATATAATATTATTTATTTCTAAATAGTGTTTCTATATTGTTATAACATACATACATGTCATAAATATATTTGTTTAGGGCATAGGCGAAGTTGACAAGAAGTTTTGTTTGACGAACTTATCTTATAGCAAACATGTTGTATTGAACGTTACTTTTAATGTAACACAAGTACGTGTAAAAATAAAATAATTTGTATTTAGACACTAGATTGTTATCATTATTGTAGCTATCGTGATCCAATGGAACCGCTTTTAAATGTTAAACCAATGGTCGTGGGCTCGATTACCATCTGGGGGAAAAATTCAATTAAAATTATTTTTATTTCCCCGCTCTCGTTAAACAAATATTGGCGTTGAGTTCCGTCAATAAACACATGTACTCGTACATACTATACATGTTACAGTAGACAGAGGGAATCTGGGAACATAATATTAAGGGACTCCGTTCCCATTACGACACTTCTGTTTCCCACTGACTTCACATTATGATCTACATACAAATATGAAATTGAACATGGAAATCGTCACTACAAGACTGTAACAACCAATAAACACAACGTAAACTAATTTATCACTGAAGTTGTTGCCAACACAAATTGGAAATACTCCACATTTATACACAAATTTTATTTATATGAAACACTAGTTCAAAACAAAGGAAACAACGAATGAAATATTATTGTACTTATATTTCTTTTCGCAAGCTATTCACATTTGAAACTTTTGAAGCTTGTAGTGACGAACTTTGCAATATTGCACCAGAAAAAGATTAGTGTGGACACCGCATTTTGTCGTAATTTCGCGCTACGTGACGCTACTATAGAATTTAATGGCTTGAGCAGGTCCAATCTCACAATTTTATGTCTGCACAAAAAAAAACGTCATAACTGTTTCACTGTTTCTGTTTTTATTTTGCTAGAAAATTGAGAATTTCAATCATATTTTTCGATTTGATTTCTTGTTTCTTGTTATTATTAAAAGCTGATCGTGCAAGGCTGTTGTGCCGTAGAAGGTCAGCATCAGGCTGTAAGCGCGACGGTCGTGAGTTTGATTTCCACTAGGTGGAATTAAATATTTAATATCCCTTTTGTCACAAGAATCGATCATAATAGTAAAATAACATTAAATTATTATTTATTGCTATAAAATGTTATCCGTACACAAAAAATGATTTACCTTGCAGAAACAGTATCAAAAACATAAATATAAATAAGAGTCCAGTTCAATGTTCAGTAATGTTTCGTTCTTGACTTCACCGACAAAAGAATCGAAGATCTATATGAGTGCCGACTTCTGTCTCCACTCGGAATTCAAGCTCAAAATTTGATAAATTTTACTTACATTTGGAAACATATCTTATACTATTAAGTTGATATATTTGGTTTGGAAGTAACTTGAGATCTTTAAAAATGTTGAAAAGCTCTAGGAAAGCCTATAGAGCTATAAAATTAGCTTGAAATTATTTATGAATTTATCACTTGCCTGGATGCGCTAGCGTGTGTTTTGATATTTGTAGAAATATTTCACTTTCTCGATCACAGTAACGTTTGGTTAAAAAAAAAACCTGTAATTACTTAAATTTTCATAATCTATTACAATACTACTCAATAAATACACACTAAAAAAACAAAAACAAATAACTGGACTTTCTTAAGCAGATATTATGTAAATATAGAGATATATGTATGTAATAACATAAGTCTAGTTCTAAGTAATATCTACAGAAAAAAAATCAAAGAAATGTTATAATAACAAAAGGTACGGACCATAAGTCTGTAGTGTAAATAAGAATTAAAATTAAAAAAAAAACAAAAACAAACAACCTTACAATTATAAGTCAACAAACCTTTTCCCTGAAGCGACACAAAAAAAACATAAAAAACAAAAAAAATACTCACAAATAACGTGCAAAGAGACCGGCGCAGATCTTCCATCCCCTTCCACATTAGACGCTATACAGACGTACTTCCCCGCTTGCTCTCTCGAAACACCCTGTAGAGCTAAGTGCGCGGAACCAGCAATGACACCAGCGCGTTGATTATGCTTCATTATTTGCCCCTAAAAGAAAGATTATTTTTAATAAGGGTTGCCCCGTAAAAGGGTAAATTAAGATTAATATGAACTGAGAGAATTAAATTAATTTAAAGTTGAGTCGTTTAATGTTCTTTTATTCTTATTCATTGTTTTAAGTGAATGCGTTATAAAGCTTGATTGCATGAGTTTTTATGTCATGTTTGTCTCGAAAAGGAGTGTTTTTTGGTATTAACTTTTAAAACAATAAGAATAAATTGTAGCAAGTGCTTAGAATGTATAATGTGGTCAAATGTGAACGTGAAGTGATATTGCTTATATATTTTCATTGAATATATTTTTTTAAGGATGTTTCTTTAATTCAATTTTACTTCTACAATATACAACATAATATATTTGCTTAAGTAATAATATTTTCAAATCCATATCAAAATCATATATGAGTATAGTAAATCTATTCATTATATACATAGCTATACATACGTATTTACTTATATATTATATATTAAAACAGATAACACAATTATCCAAGTTACAAAGCATATCCATTTAATAATAAACGAATTTAAACTTCAAATAATTTATCCTATTAAAACGTGAATTCCTTTAACTTCAACTAAGTACTTAACTCTATATACATTAAGCCGTTTACTCACATTATGCTCCCAAACAACTTTGTAAGCGCTAGGATTTGCGCTGACGATACATTCGAAGTACATGTCGTCGCCTTCTTCTATGTCGTTCGGGTTCATTTTGGAGCCCAGCCTCAGTTCCACTTTGGGTACATCTGTTGAAAGTTTAAAAATGTATTATGAACTAGCGATTTGCTAGCGGCATTGCCCGCTTGAACTACACAGGCACAGGCAGGTAGGCAGAGGGAACATAGATAAATATCGATCAAAATTTAATGTTTATTTTATTTCAATCGATTCATAAACGAAATCGTCGTATCAGTCTTAAGTATTTTGTGCGACTAAATTGCTGTGAATTCATTAATTTTTCTTATTAATTTAGCACAAATTTCAGTTTTAAAATAATTGTGTAGTTCAAAAAAAAGTTATAACTAAAAAAGTAGCGGCGTTGAGTTCTGCCACTCAACATGCAACGCCTCCAGAATTCGGCAGAAAATGGGGAACGGAGTGTCTTAACACTAGGTTCCCTCTGCCTACCCTGCTGTGTGCGGGATACAGCGTGAAGCTAATTTAATTTTTATTTAATTTTAATTCTAATATAACAAAATGGATGGATCGTAAGTTGAAAACAGATACGCGAGTATAAGATAAAAATGAGCCGTCGATATTATTCTTACAATAAATACCGTAATGTAGTAGATAAAAAGTAAACTAATCAAATTAGTTCACTGAATCAGCAATGGAGATATACATAAAATGACAGGAACTGATTAGGATTTTATAGTTAAAATAAAATAAAACATAACGTGCTTTAGTGGATTGGGCATGTTGCGAGAATGAGTGATGAAATTTTTGATTTAAAAATCAGTTGTAAGAGTGGCAGGAAAAATATCTATTGAATTTCAAGAAGACAGTATCTATAATCCTGGAGCATGAAGACATGGGTGTCTTAAGGCGAAAAAAGTATGTATTAATCGTAACGTTTTGCGCCCAGT